>CAKAOH010041167.1:10214-35814 GCA_916701665.1 Sebastiscus tertius | reverse complement strand
GTGTGTGTGTGTGTGTGTGTGTGTGCGTAGGGCTGGTAATGAATGGCCAATCTAGTCTATCTAGAGAAAACCTTCTCATCACAGCGCTCCCATAATTACTAGCTCTCTGTGAAAACTACGCACTGCTTTATTACTTTACAATGCGGTGCAGTCAGGGCTCGGGACTGAAGAGATGAGATAAACACACACAAAGTGTTCATTTTATATTTGAGTCATTTACTGCAGCTGATGTTCGCAACCAGTGAAAGCTGAGTGATTTACAATGAGTGCAAAGCCTCAGTGCAGTGATACACACACACACACATCAGATAAAAAACTATGCATAATGAATATACAATGGCACTTGGCACTGGTAATCGCATCCACTATTGAAATGTTACTAATTCTTAATATTTGACTATTTCTTTAAAGTACAGCTTATTTTTATTTTTTTCATTATTACACTATATGTAAAAGGATTTGAAAACCTGGATTTGAAGTATTTCCAAAACATTTAGAACTGGTTAGTTGAATCGTTGGATGACATTTTAATGTTATTATTTTACTCCAATATCATGTTTTTCCTCCAAATTTGATACATTGACATATTTATTTTGCACTGATTTAGCTGCAGTGCAGTGTAATTGTCATTAAAAGGTATATTTTGATGATTTCCCACATTGACAGCTGTGAGTACCAACAATAGCCATGTTCGTTGTTTACGTTCATAATGATGATTTTGGGGGAGTGGCTTTGGAGGGAGGCCTGAAGGGACGGGCTGTCAGTTTCAGACTTTTTTCGCTAGATTTAGCGACTTCTGGTGCTAGTGCTGCTAGCTAATTTCATTGGGAAAGAGTTGGCAACACTGGGCTGGGTTTTTTGGTTGGATCATTTTTTAAATCTAGCGTACTCTTGCTAGTTTCTTAAAATTACCAACCCTAGCTTTAAGGTTAAAAAACCTCTACAAACAAGTAGCTGTTGTTGTAAGTGAAACATTTGAATGTAAACTATATAATCCAGAGCAGTTCTGTGACTACAACATCCTATTATGCAGCATTGTGTGTGTTCCCAGCACTCCTGCATCCTGAGTCCTCCCTCCTCCTGGGAGCCATCAGACCAAGGGACCAGCCCGAGGCATCTGGGAGCCATGAAAGGAAAGAAGAGGTTGAATGGGAGGAGGAAGAGGAGACAGAGTGGTAAACAGAGGGTTGAGGACACATAGGAGAAGAGAGTGAATAAGAGATGTACAAATCGTGGAGGGGTCACTGAAAAAAAGGCAAAAGGAGACGGAAAAAAAGACAGAGTTCAGCCCCTGAGGCCTACAGGGTCTCTCCTTCACTCACTCTCACTATATGTCCACCCTCCATCATCCTCAAACCTGCTTTAAATCATGATTTCACAGGCAATATTCATGTGGTTCTGTGTGAGACAGAGATGTTTGTGGGCATTCATTGTAATGCAGAAAATGTGACATTCATTACTGCTTTTTACTGGGACTAATGCAATGTTGTAAGAACAAGAGGCCACTGTAATCAACATTTCCAAATTGCTATTTTTTTGTTGTTGTTGGAAGATTAGCAAAATAATATAAATTAAATATTATAATATTATATTATTTTTTATTTTAATTCCCCCCTTAAAAAAAGGGGAATATATATATTTTTTTAATAACAATTTGTGCTATATAATAAAAAAATCAAGATGAAAATCAGATTTGAGAAGAAACACTCTACTACAATTACGTATGTACTACATGGGTGAACCTAGGTGTAAATCAGATTAAAGGTTATATTGACAACCTTTTATGTCGATAAATCCATAGAGCTTTTAGACAGGTGCCGAATAAAAGTATGGCTTTTCCTCCAAAAATAATATTGTGAGTGTGAATTAATCTTTTTAAAAATTTGAACGGGCCCAAAATGAATGTTTTGTTTGTATCTGCGGAAGATATCGGACATTTGGTTCCCACTTCTAACAAGGCCTGTGAGAAAATAGTATAACAACGTTGGTATCTCGTGGTATCTCTGTGTCGTCAGTGATCAAGTTGCCAGTTAACGTGAAAAAAACCTGATAAATGGCTGATTTTTTTACACTGGTGTCTCCATCGGGCTGTTCAAAGTTATCGATTGTACCTTTAAACCAATGTGCTCCTTTTAGAAAATCCACATATTTTGGCGGGAAAGTCCCTAAAAAAAAATGAAAGCAATGAGTCTTAGTAACATACTATCCAGGATGAGTCCATTAGGGGCTGCTTAGGTGTGCTGATATGGTTGTAATAGTAGTGATTAGTACAAACCCAGCCGGCCATAGAGGATGACAAATGGCACATGAGACAGAGCATGATTACAAGCGTTTATATGGGCAGAGACAGTATCAGCACAGAGTATGATGGATGACGCCCGGGAACGCAGTCAGAGCTGGCTCATAATTAGACCTTGATGGCATTAGTTGCATTTCCTAGTGGGTATGTCACAATAAATGTGCCAAAGTTGTTAAAAAGGGACACCTTGACATTTTGAATGTTGTTTTTACTCTTCAGGCGACTGTCGCAGCATGGGATAAAGCTTTCAGAGTCTTTAGTGAAGGCTTGTTAGAGTTATGAATGATGATAACAGAAACTAAACGACGTCTTTTAGATAAATCACTCAACAGATTTTATTGTATGTTGATGCCCTCTATGTCAGATTGTTTCCCTTTTAGAAATTTCACCACGAGGGGTTTAAATTCACGGACGACTACTAGCCTGTGAAGTTATACTGTATGTGCTCCACTGACTGCACGGGTAATCGCCATCTGAGCTCTCAATGTGTGTGTGTAAGCTGAGGTAATTATTGAGAAAGGTTACACTGTGTGAAGGTAAGGTAACAGAGTGGAAAGTAATAGTGTGTATAGGTGGCTCAGGTGATGTGTTTGCTGGTGTGTGTTTCACCCGTCTGGCCATGTACCTGAGAAGCAAGTGAAAGTCAGACGTGTGTGTATCTTTTTTTTTTGTAAGATGACATCTTAATTTAATTAAAAGAAAAAAAAGAACAAAATACAGAGTTGATAAAATTAGTGACTGTAGTTCCAGTGAAGGTAAGCCAAAACAATAAAATAATGGATCAGCCACCGAGACCGCAATCGCTGACTAATACTGGATAAAAATCGGAAAACAAAGCCGACTTTGAATGGATTTACTTCACGCTAATCAGCTAACGTCTGTTAGATTTGATTGTTTTTAGCTAATGGGTGCCAAATTACCTTCTCACTGTCCTGCACAAGCCAAAACAAGATCTCATCGCTGCTTCCTCCCATTGTCCTTGACATCTCAAATGTATCTTTCCTGGAGCGACTTAGTAGCCAAATGGTTACAGCACATGGCATACAACCGCAACGTCCCGGGTTCGATTCCGGCCTTGGGACGTTGCTGCATGCCATACCCCAGTCTGCCTCTACGTGGTCATCTGTCTAATAGAGGCGCAAAAATGCACCCCAAAAAAGATCTTTCCTTATCTCGTTGTTTGACACGCTGCAGTCTGATCTGAGGTAAATAGAGGCATTACACTTCTTTCACTTTCCACAGACCTGCATGATGTTAAAGGGACAAGCACAGATGAAAAGTGTAGGTATGAAACAACCTCCAGACAGCCAATAATCATGCCATTGACAGTTGTTTACACTGCAAAAATCAAATTTTTTAGGCTATCATTTGACATCTATTACTTTGTCCAACAGTCTTTATCGCTTTAAAATAATTGTGAAAAAGCTGCCTATACAGTGGAATTATTTGTTGTTTTTTTATTTTCATTTCTTACACAAATCTTCTAGTTTTGAGAATTGAGTATCTGGTTTATTCTGTGTGATTTCAAGATACTGACAATAAATTAAGAAACTCTTGAAACACTTTTCTGGCAGGACTTCTACACACATTTAAGAGTCAAATATAGACAGAATTACTTAAAAAGATGGAGATTTATTTCAGTTATGAGAGTAAGGCTGTACCGAATAGTTTGAAGCTTCGTTCATAATTTTGACAATCAAATTCTAAATCAATATTCAAATGCTTTTTTTCTGTTTTTCTGCACAGTTGCAGATTAAAATTATACAGTAATATAATTAGTATTATTTGTAGAATTAAATTCCAGGGGTGCTGCGTAGTAGTGATTGGTTCGGGTGAGCTTACTAATCACAGGTTCGGGTGACTAAGCAGTGTTCCGAGTAAGTTATTAATAACTTACACAAAGATTGCATGCAATAATCCACTTTCCACATTCTCTTCCCCTCTCTCCGTCACACTATCTCTCACACACCCACACACACAAAGCACACACAGCGAGTGCTGCAGCGTTCCATCCTCAGTCCACAACTAGATGTATTTATGTTTACCAAACGGATGAGGTATACTCATTAAAGGAAGCTGATTTAAAAAAAAAAAAAAGATGCTGGTGCTCAGAAAAACCCCCACTATATTAACACTCAGCCTTACTCATTGAATCACTTTATTCAAATTGAGGATTTTTTTTATTAGTGTGATAATGTCAAAAAGTACGACCTCAGACATTCAAAGCTTCAATCAATTGCCACAAAACAATGACAAATATTGAAATATTGTCCAGAAACCCTCACAGATACTGCAATTAGTATAAAAAATATGCTCCAATCATAACATGGCAAACTCAAGCCCAACAGGCAACAACAGCTATCCGTGTGTCAGTGTGCATGTCTGTAAAGGGGCGACTCGTCGGTATAGAACCCATTTTCCTCCACATGTTTTGAGGTGGGAGGCCAAGGGATCCCTTTGAAAATCGCCATGCCAGTTTTTCCTCGCCAAAATAGCATAACTTTGTAGCATTATTTATTTAGTTAGCATGTCATGGTTGGTATGAATGGATTCCCTAGGTTTTCTAGTTTCATTTGATAGCAATGTCTTCAATCTAGCTTTAAAACTGAGCCAGCTACAACCTCTGAAATATTGATTGCATTAATACAGTAAAGAAATTAGTGGCATTAAAATTATTTTATATTATTGCGTTAACTTTGACAGCCCTATTCAAAAGTTAAAACATGGCCTTTGTAAGTGTTAGCCTTAAGTTGTAAGGCTAAAGTTGCAGTTTACTAGTAACAGCATAGTAGTAGTAGCAGTAGCACGAGTAGCAGTGGTAGTAATAGTAGTTGTGCAGCAGTCACAGTGCCAGAAGTAAGTGATAGTAGCAGAATTCAAGGTTAGAACAAGAACTAGTACCGTAGAAGAGTGTGTGTGTAGTTTGATTGTATCAAAGTGATACTGAGATAGAGATGGTGTTGTGGTCACATTTCAAACTCATTAACGTCACTCAAACTCTCTCCTGTATCCGTATTTACTCTCTCTCTACAATGATGCCCAGTAAATCCCTCTAATTCAAATGCACCCAGCCATGTTTCCCCCACACTCGGATACGAGTACACACCAAACCGTGGTGGAAAAGTAAAGTGTCATGTGCCCATCTAACTTTACGATCCCTACTAGACACACACACACACACACACACACACACACACACACACAGAGGAAGCAGCCCATCTACCCTTGTGAGTCTGGCTCCTGAATTAGTTATATAGCACTCAGCCCCGGTCAGGCTACGATCATGTTGCCAGCGTAGTCGTAACACAGTCAGGTCAGACAGGTCAAATACCTGTTCAGATAACACACTGTGACCTGTTACCGTTATTTTACCTCAGCTTACCGACAAAGGTAACACTCACCTCTCGCTACCTGCTGGATCGGAATAAGTGTTTACACTATTTTTTTCAAACACAGACTGAATTAAATGCACCAAAAAAGGTTGTGTTACGAATATCACACTCCAGAAAAGTCCGTAATGTATTGGTATAATTGTATGAATAAATAAATAAATGAGACAGTTGAATAGATCAGTAGCCTTGAGCTCATGCTCATGGTGTTAGTAAAATAAAGAACAAATTGATTTCCTTCTGTTGCAAAAAGGAGCATGCAGCCCTTCAATTTCTGTCCATATGTGTATTTGTGTTATTTTGGTTTTACTGTAGTGTTCTGACTTAAGTTATTTCCCTAGTGTAGCTTCTTTTGAGTCACAAATCATGATATCATGTCACCTTAAATCTCTCTTGATAAACCGTTTCCTCTTCCATTTCCTTTATACATTGTTTTTAATAATAAAAAAGTTGTTAACAAAAAGAGATGATCAAGAAAAAAAGTTAAACTGCATTAAAATCCCTGCAGGCGGATTTGGATTGTACTACCACAAATACATGATTGCACTGCTGTTTGGCATCAATCTGATCATCTAATAAGTAACATCTGGTGAGGTCCTGACTGCCGGTTCAAAGAGGCTTTTGCCTCTCAAGCCTTATTTGCACTCAGTGAAGCCAAACACAGTCAACTCATTCAATCACAGACTGTATCATTCACACACACGCACACACACACACACACAAATCTAAATGTGTACTACAAAAGACAAACACACATATTGCTATGAAAATATATTTTTTGATTATTAACATGATCTCAGAATTTGATCTTTTGCATTATGGCCAGAGCTCAGAGTTTAAATCAGATTTCAACTCCAATAAAAAAAACCTATAAGATCAGTGGAAGAATGTTTGAGTAATTGTTTTTTTTAGTAAAGAGGCTTTATGTTTCATGCTATAATAAAATGACAAAAGGATGCAGTATACTTTTACTGATTATTTTTTACTTCAATCCAGTCACTCAGGGTCACAAAGTTGGTGCACCGGACATGGAAAAGTATTTGGTTATACTATTATTTTTGTTGATGATTAAAGACGACCTATTATGCTTTTGTGCTTTTCCCCGGTCCTATAAAGTTTTTTTTGTGCATGTAAAAAGGTCTGTAAAGTTACAAAGCCCAAAGTCCACACCAAAAGGAGTTACTCTCCCCCACAGAAACACCGCTCCTGAACTGCCTGAAACGTCTTGCTTGAAGTCCTGCCTTTTCTTCTCTAACGTGGTGATGTCACCAAGTAACACATTTGCATATACCTGCCTAGCGGCTAGTTTGGCACACTCTCATACAAAGCTAGTTAGAGCGGAGCTGGAGCGGAGTCCGTAGAGTTTCGATGGGTGCTACACAGTTGGTCGGGACCCCATTATTACCTGTAACCTCTGTATGAGAGCAGTGCAGAACAGCAGCCTTGAGCTAGCCAGCGGCACGGCCAGCCCGGCTATGTCAACAAAGCACAGAGTAGCTCAGATTACAACACACACAGAGCGACTTCATTTGCTGTTCAGGTAGACATTACTCCTATATATCTTTACATAGTAAATAGTTGTTTGCTGCTATATTAATGCTCTGGATATCCAATTTAGCACCTTTAAGGTCATCCGTTTTATTTCATGCTCTGGCAACATTTACAAATGTTAAAGAGCACGGATAAATTAAAAACCTGGAAATACGAGAAACATAGACAGACACATTAGACCAGGTGCCCGGCAATAGAAAAGAGAAAGAGGAAGTGAGTGGGAGAAGAAGGAAGTGACAAAGAAACAAAAAAGAGAGCAAGTCAGTTGTCCCACAGTTACTTGATGTGATACACTCAAGTGTGCAAGTGAGTGTGTGCACACACACACGTGGTAATTAATTTGGTGGCTTGTGATTGCCAGAGTTGCTTACTGGTTGTAGAAGCCAGATCAGGGGTGTCACCTAGCAGATTGACTCTGCAAGGTTCACATGCAAACACACAAACAGCCGTGAACATTCACCACCTCTGAAGTGGGAATAAGAAAATAGAGAAAGAGAGAGAGAAGGGAAGAAACAGACAGAACGGAAGATAGGGACTGAAAGAGAGCTAAAGAAAATAGAAGAAATACAGAAATAAAAAGAGAAATAAAAAACTTGCCCACTCTGTTCGTCTCTCTCTCTCAGTCACACACACACACACACACACAGATGCGGGGTGAGTGACAGGGCCTTATTGCAGGTGTAAATTGAGGCTGTAAAGTGTGTGTGTTGTTCATTAAAGCAGAGTGAATCTCTATTGGTTTTCATTAAGGGGCCTGACCACACCGACTAGATGGTTAATCTAGACAGCTACGCTCCTCCGCTCACCCTCATCTCTATCTCTCTCTCTATCTCTCTCTCTCGCTCAAACACAAATGAACACACACCTAAAACTTCTCCTCCCACACACAAACACACCCAGAGACAAAACCAGATTCTTATTTATTAAGCAGAGGCGACAGGTACTGAATAAGTTGTTTTCTGGAATAGTGTGTGTGCGTGCGTGTGTGTGTGTGTTTGTCTAGGAATGTAGTGGGTGCCCCCGCGTGTTTCCGTTTAATATCTGCATGTGTACACATCTGTATGTGCATGTCAACATTTGTTTGTGTACCGTTGTCGATTCATTATCCATTCATGTGGTGAATTCTCTCCACATAGATGTGTCCGAGTGTGTGTGTGTGTCTGTGTGTGTGTTTGTAGGAGGACAATTGGTGTCTGTGGTTATGAGTTAAGTCTAATTTCCAGGAGGCCTGTCCTGGCTAAACAGAGCTGACACAGTGCTGCTCCGACCAGTTATCTGTCACTGGGAATTAGACACTAACACACAACCTGAGAGATGAGCTGAGGCGCGCACACACACACACACAAACACACACACTCTTTCTACTGTTTTTCTCTGGCTCTCTGCCTTATGTGTACATACAAAGATGTACACCACATGGGCACCACACAAAACCATGGGACTTAATATGCTGCTCTAACATTCTCTTCTTTGGAGGATTTTCACAAGTTTTGAGAACCTGGTTAGTGAGGTCCATCACTGATGCTGGGTAATAAGGTCTGGCTCACCGTCGGTGTTCCAATTCATCCTAAAGATGTTGGATGGAGTTGAGATCAGGGCTTTGTGCAGGCCAGTCAAGTTCTTTAACACATGGGGGAAAACTATTTCTTTATGGACCTTGCTTTGTGCACGGAGGGGATGTCATGTTGGAAAGGGACTGAATCATACTATTGTCTCAAATATCGTATGCTGTAGCAGTGAGATTTCTCTTAATTTGAACTAAGGGGCCAAACCAAAACCGGGAAAACCAGCATCGGACTAAATCGGACTGAAACTGCTTTGAACACATACATTGACCAAGAAGGCTCAGCAAAAGATGTGATGCAAAAAAGAGATGAATGTTAATTGAATGAGTTTGTTAGATGATTGTTTGTGTCAGTTTTAGTCATTTGGAAGATAATTCGCCTGACAAATTATCGCCCTATAGTCACAATATGTATACTGGTATACTGGAGGCCACAAACAGTGCAAACATGGTGCCCTAAATATTCCACCTTGATTCAGAACACACAGTCACGCGGACACAGAGGATAATTTAGGGAACTGTGGAGTGTTTACAAGTGTCTAGTAACTCAGTTGTGTACCAGGAAATACAGCTTGTCTCATCTTTTCATCTCATTATTCCCTCTCTTTCATTCTCTCACTCACACAGGGCACCTTTTTTTTTTTTAAAAAGTGTGTAAGAAAGATGGTTTATTGAGTGTTCAGAAGTATCTGGCAGTGCAGATGGGATCGTGGTAATACAGCGTCTGATCTCGCTGTCTCATTATTCCTGTTCAGACACTCGGCCTCCTCAAGTGGTCTTGCTGCACTTTTAGCCAAGCCTAAATCCAATCATCTCAATCTATTGTGCGCTCTGAGGGGCCATCCTGGCTTTGAACATGTGCAGCACCGTTCACATACATCCCGACAATGACAGAGAGTATATACAATAACATCTACAGAAGTCTCTGTCGTGTGCTTTGGACCCCTCTGTCATGTTAAAAATTGCGAATTGAAGAGTTTCTGAAATTATATAAAAAAATACCGGATGTTTTCTGCCGAGTGACGTGGAAAAAATTGAGATTATAGAAAGCAAATACAAGCGAAAGCATTGTGAACACTAAAGGACTTGTGTTGCCTACTGGCTGGCCTTTTTTGAAAGCAATCTCTTAATCAATGATCTTGTGCAACCTTCTTCAACTTTGTGGATGTTTCTTGATGAAATAAAAACCCTTAGCTCAAAGCTTTCATCTTCAGATTTACTCTAAACTAGAGGGTCTTCTCCAATTTGCAAAAGCTTGCTTTTGTTGTTTTCTTTTTTTGACAACATGAATTAAATGTAATTCAGAAGACACATTTAAAAACTTCGCTGTCGTATTCTCTCACGGGCGACTGAATGCAAAATTCTTGGCAGAAATATAAAAATGTGTTTCATCTCAAGTGTTCCCACTGCACTTTCTCAGACTTGCCAGTCTTTGAAATGCAGGTTTAGAAAAAAGTGCAGAGCAGCCCTGTGTATTAATGGATTTATAATGCATCTACACGATTTCACACAATGCTCTGTTGAGTGCTTCGGGGACCTTTGTATTATAAGGAATTCAATTTAGAGGTTTGAGATCACTGTTATCAACTTTATGGACAACAAATCGGTTTCATTTTGGTCTCACTCATTTTTGTAAAAGTAGCGCTGACCTATTTGATCATGAACATATATTGTTGAAAGGAACACTCTCTGATTCACAAAATACTATATGTTGAAGTGCTCAAAAAAAAGCATGTGAATCAGGAGCCAAAACGCAATATACCCTCAGGCGTACACAAATAAAAACTTGAATAGGGGCATCATATACTCAAACACACATCCTCACACAAGTATAGCATTATTAAGGCTTTACTATCATGAATGAAAAGAGCTTAAACTGAGGTCATTTCTTTTGGATCTCAGTGGGAAAGCTAAAAAAGACTAAGACGATGCTTTTTCTTCCATGATGCATAATTGAAGTTGGCGACATACAAAACTTGTCTTGCAGTGATGAGCGGCTCGACCCGAAACCCGCTGGTAGGGCGGGTTCGGTTGAGCTTAACAGAAAATATCACAGGTTTGGGCAGGCGGGTCAACAAGCCACAAAGCAGCGTTACGAGTAAGTTATTAATAACTTAAAGAAACATTTTGTGTTAAATACCACCACAGTGCTCAAGCCCGCTCATCTCTGTCCTTGTCTTTGACCTAAGTCCTATTGTGCTACTATAATGGTAGTTGGCAGTTTGCGGTCCGGTTGGGTCAGGTGGTTGATTAAAGCATATTTTTTTTGTTGGTCGGGCGGTGCGGATTGGCTCTGGGTAATAAAAAAACCCTGACCAACACATCACTACTGTCGTGTAAAATGCAGATCACAGACTTGAGTCCTACAAGAGCCTTTGAGCAAGGTCCTGAACTCTGCATACGCATGTAAAAATGTAAAAATGCTTTATTTTGGTGTGTTTGCAGAGTTGAGATACTGTAGGAACGCTAACATAAAAGCAATATAAAAAGACACATTTTCATTTAAAAGTACTGCTTTTGTTTTCTGAATCAAAGTAACACAGATATTGTATTGGGCTGTGGCTACTCAGAAAGAGGGACTTAGGAGTGTTTGTGTGTGTGTGTGTGTGTGTGTGTGTGTGTGTGTGTGTGTGTGTGTGTGTGTGTGTGTGTGTGTGTGTGTTTGTGTATTCCCAGGGTCTGGACAGGCTATCAAGCATCTATCCATCCTTTGTAACGATCAATATTTATAAACCCTCGAGGACCTGTGGTATGAAGCATATAAACAAGCAATGGAATAGAGTAGGACAAACCACCAAGCGCGCGCGCACACACACACACACATCCATACATAAAAGCAGCATCATATTAAAGTGCATATGCAATCAAGCACAAATATAAAAAAAAGACAGACAGACAGAGAGAAAGAGAGAGAGAGGACAGAAAGAGACATAGAAACCGTAGAGGCTCAGCAGATTGTCAATATTTGTCAGAAAATTTCATAATCACATAAAGAATATTGTAATTAGTTTCTCAGAATAGCTCCCTGTGTGATTTGCTTTAAGGCAATTTACTGTGGGTGAAATCAGGTGAAACAATGACTATTGATTATCATCGCAATTCTGCATTTTATTACTGGCTCGATGATGTGATAGTGGTTGTCAAATATAAAATAAACAATTTCAAGAGCTGTTTGCACATGATTACCTATGTTTTTTTTTATGTTACTGTATTATTTTTTACAATTCCTGTTTGCTTAATAATAATTTAACAGTTGAGTACCTGACTGGCAAAAGGGCTGCCATTGTAGAGTTACACTTTTTTTTTTTCTTTTACACTAAAAAGTTTCAACATTTAAACAAAATAATTTAGTCTATTATTACTGAATTATCAAAACACTAAAGTCATTTGTGGCCTGTCAACTTTTTCTTTGATTTTTCACTGTTGACTTTCAGTAACTGCCATATGTAACAGTGCTTAACAATCAATCTTTCATGGTTTTAAAGGGGACATATCATGAAAAAAAAAAACTTTTTTCAGTGCTTGTACACATTACATGTGGGTATCTGGACTGCCTACCAACCCACAAACTGTGAAAGAAGACAACCCAGTCAGTTTTTGTGGACTGCATTGATCAGAAATCATGATTTAACAAGCATTCAGATTTGGCTCCCCTTCCTATGTCACATGCAGGCTCATTAGAATATACCGCCCACGGCTTGAGAACTATACCTTTGCAAAAAGTGCACCATATAGGCATTGCAGTTACAGAATATTGATTCATATTTGATCAGCGCTGCCGAGTTTGACCGTTTGATCGGAGTTCGCGAGTGATTGAAAGCTGTTGAGAGAAGGCAGCTGGACGGTAGACTCCAGATCAGCTCTGATTGGTTGTTTTCCTCTGGTCTGTGAAATCTTGCAGATGCCATTAGGAGCACCGGAGGATACAGAGGGCACATGATTTTTTTTTTTACTGTCAGTTACTGTTACTGTCAGGATATAGTGACCATTTTATAAAAATAACTTTTTTTTTTTTAATCATATTTGCTCCATTTCTACCCACTGCAGCTTTGAAGCATGTAAACATGTTCTACTAAAAATTCAAAATACAGGTATGAAGCTGAAAATGAGAATGATATGTATGTCCCCTTTAAATATGTCCCAGCGTGATATATAGGGTGGGTGGATTACTTTATGCAGGTGTCAGATGATTGAGTCAGTATGAAAATGCTCATTTGCAGAAGAGAAACAAAACGTGCAAAAAATAACGAGAGCACATCTAAACTGCCAAGGAGATAAACCACTTTATTTGAATGAATTCATTGTCTGTAGCGTCAAAACCGGGACAAGCTAATGTTTTAGGATTTGAATAGAATAATTATCTTTTACAAAATATAATAACATGAAATGCAGTTTCCTGTGGTGCATCTGTGTGTCGTGGCTAATGTATCAAAGACGTCAGTAGCCCGCAGGTAAACACACAGTTACATTGGTGCAGTTCACCCCAACTATCCGCCGCAATTACTACAACATCTCAGACATCTCAGTGAGTTCTGGTCGTTTGCAGCTTTTGTCTAAACATTTAAACGGGCTCGCACCAACACACAGTCACAGAATTGAGACAACCCACACTCATCCACGTGCACAGTTTCTCTGTTAAAAAAAATGCGCGATAATCTCATGCGCGTGTGCGAACGGCACGCGCGCACACACACAAACTCACACATACGTACAGTACACCTTTTAATGTGTGTGTTGTGTCATCAGAGCAGGTGGAAACATGGCGTGTAATTAACATGTCATAATCAATGTGGGGGAGTTTGACACCTTGTAATCACTGTGTGGAGATTAGCACCCATAGCCCCAGGAAACGCACCTCCCTCCCCAAACCCCCCCCCCCCCGCACACACAAACACAGACACATTTGGAGAAAGACATTTTTAAAACATGCCCACACATGCACAAACAACCCAAACAAAACACGCACACACACACACATACACAGAGGCACAGAAACACGTAGGCATGCACATGCACCTGGCTGCTCAGCTGCCCATGCAGGCTTGTGTATACACACTAGAAAGACACACATAGCACACACAGAGGGCCTGTTTAATATCATTTACATAATGAGAGAGCAGCCACAGTAATAGCTTTTCCTTTCTCTTATTATCATAATTTCACCCTGGGCGCCAAATGACAGAAAAAGAGAGAGAGAGAGACAGAGAGAGAGAAACACAGCAGCCGTGTCTCGTCCTTGTTACCCTGTAACAACTCTTCCTCAAAGTCAAGGCCAACTACCCCTCTGTCCTCCTCTGTTTCTGCCCGTCTCTCTCTCTCTCTCCTCTGTTTGTCTTTATGTCCCTTTTGCTTCCGATGGCCCGGCCACTCACTTGCACACCAGTCACACACACACATACATAACAAACGCAAATAAGGATTATTTCTATTGTTGATTAACCCCTTGATTATCTTCTCGATTAGTCGATTAGTTGTTTGCTCTGTAAAATGTCAGAAAATGGTGAAAAAAATGTAGATTGGTGTTTCCCAAAGCCCAAGATGACGTCCTCAAATGTCTTGTTTTGTCCACAACTCAGATATTCAGTTTACTGTCATAGAAGAGTAAAGAAAACAGAAAATATTCACATTTAAGAAGCTGGAATCGAAGAACTTTGATTTTTTTTTCCTAAAAAATTACTCAAATTAATCGATTATCAAATAGTTGGTGATTAATTTAATAGTTGACAACCTATCGATTAATCATTTCAGCTCTACTAAATGGTATGTATGTGCATTACCAGAAAATATTTAGACATTTCTAACTAAAAGAAAATAATAATCTTATTATTATGGCCATTCAAAGCACGGCTGGGTCATGTGGTTAAAAATATCACATTTTTAATAGATCAGTCACGACGCAGAAAAAGTACGCCTAGTCACAAAATAAATAAATTTAATATTCGAAGCAATGAGTTGCGTTTCATTCAAATGTATTATAATTAGAACAAATTAAAAACTCTTTACGTGTGTGAAACAAAAACTTCCACAACGCATTTTGTTAGTGATTCCAAGCAAATTGTAATCACAAACTTATTATGACAAGAGTGTTTTCTAAAACAAAACCATAATATGATCATATCCTCCCAGTATGACTCCATAGAAACTCATTTAATGATAAATTAAGGTTATTTAAACCTAAATTAGTCTTTTAAGAAAGATAATCTTTTAAACAAAATAACATTTTCAAATGAAGAACATGTCTTGCTATCACTACATATGAAATCACATGTGTCTTCGAAAGTGATTGCATTGATAATAACATAAATGAGATCACACACATAAGACAAACTGTTATGGCTCTAAAAAAAAAGTTTGCATCTCTCTTATTGGTGCATTTATCAGTCTCTTTATGGGTAACTAATACCACTTGTTTTTGAATAAAGGATCTAAAATAAAAAGAGGAAGTGGACTAGAGGTATACTGGCTTCAGATGCTTTCCGTCTTGTGTCTTATGTAACTGTGCACCGCAAAACCACACATACCGCAATCTCAAAATGCAGGTACATTTTTTTTTTTTTTTTTTAAATCAATGTGTGAATGTCCGTGAACTCCTTTAAAGCCCCAGGAGGAAAGTGGGGTCATGTTCTACTGAAATCTAAAGAGTAAAAGACATATCGGACTCCCGTGTCTGTGTGTGTCTGCAGAATGTCATTGATTTCTGACAAGAATAAGATAAAAAAGACCATGTTTCATCCGTAAAAGAGGGATCAAGTGTTGGACACTGAAATTAATAAAATAGCAGGGGAAAAGAAGAGGAGGTGGGAGGAGGAGGAGAAGGATGCATCGGTATCTCCTATTTGCTCCTCTTCTCCTATACTCATTGTCCTATCAATCTCCTCTCCGTCCGCTTTTCTTCCTCATTCCTGTTGTTCCTCTAGTCTTCTCCTTTTCCCTTTGTCCATTTGTCCAGATTTTCTCTTTTCTCACTTCCTACACTTATCTCCCTTACCTTCCCTTTCCTCTCCATCTCTCTTTTCCTATTCTATTTGTGCTTTTTCCCTCTAAATCACCCTTTCCTCAAATGTTCTCTCACTACCATCTTTTCAGTGTTCTCTCTTGTTAAAAGTCGTTTTGACCCTTTTTCTCTTTTTCCCTTTCCTAACTTGCTCGATTCTTCCCCGCTCCATCATTCCTCTCCTCATCCCCCTTTCACGCTTCCCCTATTCCCCCTTTTTTCCCTGATCCTCCTCCTCCCTACTTCTCCTCCATTCCTTCTGTTTTCTTTCTCATCTAACTTTCTTCTCTCATCATCCCTCTCTTCTACCCATCTCTCTCCTCCTTACTTCCTCCTGTTTTTTTAATCTCCTCTTTCTGTTATCTATCTATCTATCCCTCTCCTTACTTTTTGTCGCATCCTTACAACTCCCATCTTCTGTTTCTTTTTTTGTCCCCCACCCTCCTTCCTCTGTCTCCTCACCTTCTTTCCTTCCTCCCAATCATTTCCCTCCTCCTCCTCTTCCCCTCCTCGGTATCGACAGACAAGGCATGCATTTTGCTAAAACATTGGCTGATGAATCATTGATGTTGCTGTTGAGGTTTCAGTGGCGCGGGGGCAGCCGGATGTAAATAAGTGAGGACTAGGTATGGGGTATAGCTAGCTGATATTCAGCCCTCCCTCTGAAACATTGATGAGATATGCTTGTGTGCGTGTGTGTGTATGTGTGTGTGTGTGTGTGTGTGTGTGTGTGTGTGTGTGTGTGTGTGTGTGTGTGTGTGTGCTCGCTGGCGCAACTGTGAAGGCTATTTAAGAAGGCCAGATATGACAGTTGTTTACAACTCGGGCCAGACACCGAAGAACTAAGGGAAGAAGGGAGGGCTCAAGAGAGAAGGGGATGAAGGATGGATGAATGTTAGAAAAATTGGGGATGGGGAAAGAGAGGGAGGCAGGGAGAGGGAAAGGAAGCAAGGAAGGAAGAAGGGAAGGAAGGGAGGGAAAAGGGGGGAGAGTTGTAGATAATGTTACTCGTCTAGGGGACAAATACAATGACATTAAGCAGACAGACATGTCAGAATAACAGACACACACACACACACTCCCATATGCAAGCACACACACAATACACAAGCCCGTACATTCTCCAACCTGCTCCCTATGCAACGGGCACCTAAAATAAGATTAATGCAACAAACATAACCATGCAGCATGGAAGAGTTTTGTAAGTTGTACAAGAGTTTGTTGAGTAACTAGTATAATAACATAAACAGGTATAAAGTAGGGCTGCACGATATTGGGAAAAAAAAACTGAAATTACAATTGCAAGACTTTTTTTTCTTTCTGCGATATATGTATATTGCAATATAAAAAAAAAAAAAATACATGGATGTTCGCCAGATGACAATAAGGTACCCATTTTTGGTCATGAAAATGTTGTACATTTTAAAATTAAATGCATCAATCTGGTGCAATTTGACAGCAAAATTAAGAGGCTAGATCTATGAAGAAGTTTGTGCTCTTGTAAACAATGTTGGGCTCTAGTTAAACAATTTAAATCATAAACACATTGGTTGTATAGATGTGAATAGTGATGACGAGGCAAAAAAAAGTCACCGCCACAAAGCGTGGTAGCTTAAACAAGACGGGGGGCCATGTTTCAAGACGTTATGGGTGGGTTTGCCGACATCGCTGCAGATCTCTGACTCGCAGAGGACAGACCAGAGGTACCGGGCGATGGGTGCTGTAAAGCTCACGGCGGGAGCTGCAAGCCACTTTCACCGCGGGCCTTTCCAAGCCGACCTAGAGCTTGTCGTGGCGCACAGAAAGAGGGCCAGCCAGCGCCGGGGAGGGCTCCCATGAGGGGATCCTCCCACACCGAGCGCCCCTGACCCACCAAGTTGAAATCACCCGGGCAAACTGTGCGGAAGTGTAAAAATATTTTTGGTCAGTTATAAAACGGTGGCAGGCCTACATCTAGGAAATTATTGGGAAACACTGCATGACATGTTTTAGTTAATTTGTCTTTCTTGACATTGCACATCCTGGTATAAAAGGCACAGAAGTTATGGGGAAAGTAAACAAAAGTATTTACATACGCAGAACAAATCTTTTGTTCTTCACTTTAGGAGACATTAAAACTCTTCGGCTCTTAGATCTTAATACAAACGTATAGGCTCAAACAAAGACACAGCTTCCCGTGTTAACAGCTTCAAATCAGCTTCAAATCAGATGCTGGAACATTCAACAAGAGCATCATTATCACTTAGAAAATCAAACCCGCTCGGCTGTAGCTTTTACTTGAACTACTTTCGCCACTCCATCAGTGTTATACCATTCACTTTTCTCTCTGTTATGTGACTCTGACACCATGCTAAGTAATGGATGATGCTTTTAAAAAATGTCAAACGGCATGCGCGCAACCACAACTGTATCATATTAACCAATGTGATACAACAATTAGTGATGTCAAATCAGGCGTTTTGCCTCTGGCGGATGCAGAATATTGCAATTTGATATGACGTTTCTATGCTTTACTTAAACGAAGACTTGGAAATCATTGAAGTGTCCTCACTCGTGATGGATGCCTGATCTTTCTAGTCGTCTGGTCCTTACAAGTACAGACATTCAAACACTCTCTCAGACATACACACACACACTCGGTCCATCGTAGCCAATCACTGCTCCACACCTCCATTTAAAGCACTTTTCAGGCCTCTTAGTGTCTCCCTTCCTCCCTGCATTGAGCACCATTAATACAGTCATTTAGTCCACTAATACATCAGTGCGGTCAGTGCTGTTACATTATGTATCAGCTGGGGTCAGGGCGCAATGAACTGTACTGGTCTTGACTCTAACCACACATTGTAAAGACATTATCTGTTTCCCACAGAAAACAACACCCGACGCAATGGTGAGTGATTTAAGAAGACATATGCATAGATTAGCCAATATATATACTCTGTGTACACACACACACAGTAATGTAAAGTGTAAATATGCAGAATTGAGCATTCACATTGATAGATAACAGCATGTATCTACAGTATATCCATACATTTAATATACTGTGTGCCAACACGGTTACACAAGCACAATAATACTTGCAGAATATCAGAATTCTAATTTTTTATTTAAAGGAAATATTAAAACTCAATGCAATGCATTCAAATTGAACAATATTAGTCTTTTAACTGTAATTGTACATTCAGTTGTATCACTTGAGATTGAGCTCTCTGAGGCATAAATTCAATTTGGGAAAAGCAAATGGGTGCAGATTCAATCCAAAGCGCTGACAGTATCAATATAGAGGAGACAAGACACTTTAAAACACACTGTACCTTTTTTTTTTTTCATGGCTCATACAAGTGGGGGCACCTTGGAAGAGCCAAAGTACAAAACTATGCTTATAGATCATACTATGGCAACAAGGGAGAAGGACTGCACAAACCAGAAATGCATGAACTTCGTCAACATTTTGTGAGTTGGTAAAGTAAACATTTTTGTGATGGCAAGTGTGCTTTGGAAAAAAATGTAACACTCTTCTTGTATAAAAGATGGATTAAATATGAATTCCATCCTGCTTACTCCAGTAGTGCCCTAAAAAGTAGGAAAAAGTAGTGTCCATGGTATGTACACTACTTCCTGCTAACAATCTCACAATGAAATGCATATTACAGATGCAAAAATTCCCCGATGAGTGACTCTACACCTATCGATGATGACGCGAAATGATGATGATTAATAAGTGTGGGAAATCTCAATTTACTGCTCACTATTGAGTAAACTGAAAAATATAAATTATAAATAATGCCTGACAATGACTGATATATTTGACTTCAGGACATCTCTGACTACATGCATGCTGAAAGTCAATTTAGATATTTTCCAAAGTAACATTCCCTACAAGTGTATGATTCAACTTTTTCCCCATGGTTTAGTGTTAAAAAAGTTAATAAAATAGCAATAAATTGTAATATTGAATCGCAGTACTTAAAAATGACAACATATCGAATCGGCACCCAAGTATCATTATAGTATCGAATCCGGAGATACGTGTATCACCCAGCCCTACTGCTTAACTTCAATTCTTTGAAACTGCAAAACACCAGAAAGAGACTCGAGTGATTTTGCACCTGTCCTTATTATTATTATTATTTATTTATTATATATTTATTTAAATCTGAATTTTAGTGAAAAGCTCAATTCCATAACAATGAACCCACAGTATTACATTTCACATAATATCTTACAAATTGACTTATTTACTTACAAATTTAATTTAGATAACATATTTTTTTTTATTTACAACTTGGTATGAGCATGTACATTTTTAATTTCTGGATTTCAATTGAAATTACTGCTGGCACTATCTCATTGCAAGTGAAAAACACACGCACACACACACAGCTCTTAACCACACAGTGAAACCCCTTATCTTTTAACCACAGAAAACAACAGCGCCTTAAGGTTAAAAAACCAAACTCTCTGCAGCCCATTAGCTATTCACCGCAGAGCAGAGCACTTTAGACTGGTGTTTTACAGTTAACCACTGTTTCTAAAGCACATTACCTACTTACCGCAGTCTGTGTGTGTGTGTGTGTGTGTGTGTGTGTGTCTCTTGTACAGTATGTGTCTGTGACTCAATGTTTCACGATGTGTATGTGCATTTGAACATCTGCGTATGTAAGTGTGATTGTGTGTTACCGTTTCCTGTCTGTGTGTGTGTGTGTGTGTGTGTGTGTGCGTGTGCATGTAATATGACACTTTAATGAAAGGAGGAGAAAGACTAGGGTGAAAGAGACAGACGCAAGAGAGGAGAGAAGACGACAGAGGAGAACAATATTGAGCGACGTAAGAGGGTAAAAAAATTCAGAGTATAAAGACACACGGACACACAACACACGTGGACATCAATACTGTCAAACCACAAAGTCACGTCAGACACACGAGAGAGACAATACCCCGACTGTGTTACACAGAGTGACAGAGGGATAAAAAAAAAAACAGGGAAATGCAGTGAGAGTGAGATGGAGAGAAAGCAATATGCATAGAAGAAATACTGAGATGTTGAGATGTTAGAAAGAAAGAATATAAAGAAAGTAAACCTAAGAGAAAAAGAAAAGACATAAGAAAAGGAGGAACTCCATGAAAGACAAACAGCAGAGGCGTGGAGAGAGAGCGTGAGAGAGAGAAAAAAAGACAAAAACAATGTTAGATTTCTATTTTTCTTTTCGTATTTTTCACTGTACTTTTCTTCCTCTTTTTCTAATACTAGTATCTTTCATGTTGTTACAGTGTTTCATAATTATTATTCATTATTTCCTTATTTAAACATTCTTTATTTCTTTATTACAGCTTGAAAAAGCTAAAAAAATGTCGAATGTACTCAGCAAGGTCCATTGAAGATTAAAAGATGAAGAGAAAAAAGAAAGCAAGAGTGAAATTCAAAGAACAATAAAAAGAGACACGGAGAGGGAGACAAAGACAGAAAGAGACATAGTGAGAAAGAGAGAAAAAGAGAGAGAGAGAGAGAAGTGAAAGAGAACGAGTTAACAGTGAATTTCAAAGAGAGAAACTGCGACGAGGCGGCAGCAGTACATCTTGATCAACAGATGACTGATCATATCAGCGCTGGCCATCTTTCACCAGCCGCCGTTTGACGACACAACGTGACCCCCTGTACACACACACAAACATACACAAGCGCACTCCCACACACACGCACACATCCATTTCCCCCGACATACCCCGAGGCGGGAGCATCAATAACGTATGGCCTGGCCAGGGGCCTCCATTCACACACACACATACACACACACACACACACAACCACACACTTTCATTCATTCACACAAATACGCACACAAACATGTGCACAAATACACCCCCATATGCGACTCTCTTTCACATATTCATGCATTCAGTTGAACACACATGCACATCCACAAAAGGTGGTCAGGCTAGAGAAGAATAGAGGAACAAGATGGACACACACACACACACACACACACAGACCATAACCCCACAATATGGCTATGTGCCCTCAGGCCTGAGGTCTTACCCCCCCCTGCCCCCGGACCTTGTGTCTTCCTGCTGCCCTGCCACAGCGCCTCTGTGTTTAGTGACAGCCAAAATGAGGAAATAAGAGGTGAATTAATAGGAAATATAGTTGTTTCCATAAAGGGCAAGGTGAAATGGAGAGGGAATGAGAGGGGAATGGTAAAAACTGATGGAGGGAGAAACAAGAATCAGAAATAGAAAGAGTAAAAGAAAGACAGAAGGTTGCTGTGTATGCTCGTGCAAAATGTGTGCAAAATTTTGATATGTTAGAAAAAATGTAAATCAGGTGCTGGAAAATACATTTCCTGATGTAAGAAAACAATATAGACAAAACAAAGTCTATTAAAACTTAAGGCTGTCAAAGTAAACACGATAAAAACGCGTTAATGCAACCTCTAATTTCTTTAAGGCATCAGTGCAACTTGCGGTTTTTAGGTTGCAGCAAATTTAAAGCTGGAGTGAAGATACTGGTATCATATGAAACTAAAACCTAAGGAATCCAATGGTACCAATCATCCTATAGCTTTTTGCAAAGGAGGCTAAATAACTCTCCGAACTTACACTATATTTTGGCGAGGAAAAACTGGTATGACTATTTTGGGAAAATATGTGAATGAAAATGGGTTCTATGGGTACCTACGAGGTCAAGGTCAAGGAAAACCTTATTATCCCCTTGGGGCAATTTGTTGGACAGTCAAACAGTACCACACAGTCATCAAACAAAAACAATAAACTCAGTAAATAGCCTATTAAAGGCAATAAATACAAAAGGCTTACGACATACAACCTTACAGGGCATTGTTGAGGAAACCAATAGCAGTCGGAACAAAAGAATTTCTGAGCCTATTGGTCCTACATTTAGGCAAACTGTATCTACGGCCTGACAGGAGCAATCCGAACTCAATGGACAGGGGATGGCTAGTCAGCTAAGACCGACTGAGCCTTCTTCAAGGTCCTGCTTTGGAACAAAGGAGTCAAGTCATTCAGGGTGGTGCCTGCAATTTTGCTGCACACGAGTCTCCCCTTTACAGACATGCCCACTTTATGACAGTCACATGCAGTTTTGGGCAAGTCATAGTCAAGTCTGCACACTGACACACTGACAGCTGTTGTTACCTGTTGGGCTGCAGTTTCCCATGTTATGATTTGAGCTATTTTTTTTTTTGCTAAATGCAGTACCTGTGAGGGTTTCTGGACAATATTTGTCATTGTTTTGTGTTGTTGATTGATTTTCAGTCATAAATATACACATACGTTTGCATAAAGCAAGCATATTTGCCCACTCCCATATTGATAAGAGTATTAAATACTTGAAAACTTTCCCTTTAAGGTATGCATTCTGAACCGATAAAAAATGTGTGATGAATGTGCGATTAATCACGATTAAATATTTTAATCGATTGACAGCCCTATTAAAAATATGTATGAGTGTCTGTAAGTGATTACTGTTAATTAGTTTTAACTTTACCATATGTCATTTGTTCATCAGTGGGCTGGGTACAATCAAACATTTTTTAGGTACATTTTGAACATTCGACAGTAATGTCACCCATCACCCTCCATGGCTTGTTTTATCTTAAGGACGGTGACACAGCTGTGGCTTCAGCAGCAACATCTGAAGTGTATTTTTTTTTTGTTTTTACACCACTGCTCTGATAGAGCTGCGTGTGTCAGAGCTGTAGCATTGCCTGTCTTAATTTATTTACTTGAATAAGATTGATTAACAATAGCAGAATTAAGGCCGTGGAAAGAGAAACATGAACAGACTGGTATAGTGTTTAGTGATTTCCTACATTTCCCAGAATGCCTCTCAGTCCCCGGAGAAGAACTGTGAACTTGTGACATTCGGGTGTGAGTCACACTAGGTGTTGACATTTTTTTTCTGCCACCAAACTCCTTTGCTACAGTGGACATGATGGCATCTATAAGAATAAGAAAAACCGTGTCAGTGCTCTACGATAGGATGGGTTTTTGTCCCATAAATTCCATGTCACTGATTAAAAAGGACCAAACTTGTGTGTAAATTTACCTAAAAACTACTGAATTACTGCAGAATTAATCCTATCTACTTAGTGAATATATAGAAGAGAAGAGGTGGACTGCAAAAAGGAAACATGGGGAGGTAACAGCTGAAAGGGGATTAAAAAAAAGACAAGAGGAGTTAACGGAGGAGCGTGAAATGAGATGGGCATAAGAGGGGAGGTCAGGAGGTGGGAGGACGGTGGCTCTGTTTCTCTCTGAGTGGAATGGGAGTGTACTTTAACACCTGAGTCCACCACATGCAAGCACACACATGTTCATATGAGGTCTTTCACTGTTCATTCGCTCTCTTTCATCTTTTAGTTATATTATAGTCTTTCTGTCTCTTTTGTTTGGTTCTCCTTTTTTCCTTTTCCTTTGACATTATTAAACAAACACACCTGGTGTCTGGTTACTTGAGGCCACCACACATGGATTATGTGCACTCTTCAAACACAAGAACAAGCACTAGATCAATTCTTCGCGGCACACATCCAATCATCGTACATCTCTGTCTTCTTACCTCTGTGTAGGTCTCTTTGTTCAGTGTTTCTCCAGGTCTACTTCACTTACATTGTAGTAAGTAACACTGTTGTCCAGAATGGTGTGCAACCAAAAGGGGGTCTGGGAAAAAGGAAGAGAATCAAAAGGGAACTCTTACTTTGCAAGTAGACGGTGTCATAGGCACAGTACGTAAATGAATGAACAGTCAATGGGAAATTTAGCTGATATAAAATAATTTGGGGTGGGAGTTGTCTTCTATTTAAAGTGCACATATAGTGAACAATAATTTATAGTTTATATAGTTAGCACATGCTAAAACAACAAAGTATGTGTATTTATCCTTTTTGAGAATCATTACAATGTTAGTGTTGTGAAAAAAGTTGCATGGAAAGTGTTCTAAAATGCTAAAATATCAGCCTTGAACACTTAATGGAGATAGATAAACTTATCATCACAGCATGCCCAAGCTTTTTATTTGCAGAATAGAGTTAACCCAAATAGCTTAATATAAATCAAACTGGTTGCCTGACCTTACATTTTAGACCCCTAAAATGACACTACATTTGACTTGGTTGCCAAACCTAAATCAACACCTTGTGGGCATTACGGGCTCCAACATTATAACCCTCCAACTTCCAGTGGTTAGGATCTGCGCATTTTACTGAAAGCTCCCAATAAATCTAATACTGTGACATTTTATACATTACTCACATAATATCAGGCGTTGTAAACACCACAGGGCAGAACAAGCACTATAACAGTATACACGTCACTACAAGTCACTTATCACACAGGTGGTTATGATATTAAGTAGGTTTTCATATGTTATTCAATCACTAAAAAAAACTCTGAGAATTGTTGAGGTGAGAAATCAAATGTGTAGATTTTGAATATTGGCAGTTTTATGAAAAGGGATGGCAAATCGAAAATTTGCTCCAACGGTTTTGTAGTTGAGAAGCTCCACAAACCGGTGCAACAGCAAGCTAGCGTCACTACCTAGGTAGCCAGCCAGTCACGCTCACAGACCCCACTGGAAGCTGGCTGGAGCTCTCTCAACAGACCGATCTTGTAGACAAATGTCAAAGCTCTGCTGTGAAAGCAGTTTGAGCAACATTTGTAGAATGTTTTGATGTTTCGATGATGATCATGTTCATCTTATTTCAACATGATCTGTTAAAATAACTATTTTAAAGGGTGAGAGGAGCTAAACCATCATGCAGTATCTTCTAAAGTAAACAAAT
>CAKAOH010041167.1:0-10194 GCA_916701665.1 Sebastiscus tertius | reverse complement strand
GCTAGCGCCTGCCGGGGTCACTACCTAGGTAGCTAGCCAGTCACGCTCACAGACCCCACTGGAAGCTGGCTGGAGCTCTCTCAACAGACCGACGCTTTTATTTCCCTGACACACAAATGTCTTTTATAAAATTGACGGTAACCTGTGGTTATCTGCCTTTTTGGAGTTGGAAAGCTCTGCTGTGAAAGCAGTTTGAGCAACTTTTGTCAAGAATGTTTTGATGTTTCGATGATGATCCTGTTCATCTTATTTCAACATGAGCTGTTAGAATAAATATTTTAAAGGGTGTATTGGGGAGCTAAACCATCATGCAGTATCTTATAAAGTAAACAAATATTGGTCATAGACAAAAAAATTTCAAAGCTCAATAAGTTGTATTTATCAATAATATTGCAATAGTGGTACCTGTGCTTTAAGAGGTCGTTTAAAAGGCTAAGCATGGCCTGGCATACTGCAAAATAAATCAATTTAACAGTTTCATACTGCCTACTACTGATGAACGCAGTACGTACTACATACTAATAGTAGTATGTAGTAGGCAGTTTTGAATACAGCCCAGGACCCTTGAACCAGCTCACCTAAATCGAATGCAGTTGTTTTGAATGTTACCAATAACACCTCTGCTTTTCCTGCTGCAGCCTCGCAGCAGGAAAAGCAGAGATGTTACTAATAACATTCACCGTGATTGCTTTCAGTTCACGTGCCCCAGTATGCTATGACTGTGTGACAGTGAACCAGCATGCACGGTATCAGGATCCTGAAACTGAAGCAGCTAAATGACATTGAGCCATCATCTATTTTATTATTTACACCTGTTCTTTTCCATGTGATTTGAGTGTCATAATATCTGTAAAAAAAAAAACAAAAAAAACAAAGGCCCATCAGAGCAGTGCTGAACAACATTATCTGATACTCGTCTATAGAAGACAAAGTGTGGCTCTATCAAAAGGTCTAAAATAGAAAGATGGAAAAAAATAGAATATGAAAATGTGATTGTACTAAATATATACTGAATCAACAAAACTTGAATAATCAATAAAACATAGGCTCATGAATTATCTAAAAGGAAAGCAATTATCAGACTGTACACATGAGAGTTGACATCTGTCACTCAAGACTCAACACTTGAAAACCGTGATGAATATAACGTAAAGCAGCCCAAGTGTAGAAGCGGTCTGTATGTGTGGAGGTCGACCCAGCACTTCTAAACACAAAGTGCATGCAACTATTTGTACTTGGTATTTACCAGATTTATCACAGATACAGAAACAAATTAAACTGATCTACGGTCGGAGAGGTCCAGCCTCCTCTGGTAAGCATGGGCCACCCGTGAATATTTAATCATAGAAACAAATTTGCTGCACATAAAGCAGTCCCTGCTTCTTAATTGGACTCTTTAGTTATTCCTGTTAATGTTAAATACTGGCAGAGAGGGTTTAAAGACTCATTAACACACACAGACTCACACCTTAAGGTTGTATGGCTGGGCAAACTATGCACACAGACACACACACACACACAAAAAAAAACGATGTTGTAGGTGAGCTACCACACACACACACACACACACACACACACACACACACACACAGAGGATAATTATTACCTTCATATGCAAACGCCTGCAGTGCCCGCCTGGCAGCCTGACGTTTTTTAAAGTGTGTACTTTTCTTATTTAATTAATTAAAACAATCGTCAATGAACTTTAAATTAGTCCAGCATAAAATAATCATTTCCGTTCTGTGTGTGTGTGTGTGTACTGTATGTGTGTGTGTGTGTGTGTGTGTGTGTGTGTGTGGTGGGTGTGTGCATGTGAGTGTGTGTTAATAATTAGCAGGCAGTAAAGCGGCTGTGTTAATTGCATTTAGGATCCTGCCTGGGGAGAGAGGGAGGGGAGGAACCGAGAGAGAGAGAGAGAGAAAGAGAAAGAGAGAATGGGAGAGAAAGACAGACACACACACACACACACACACGTAATCTTTCATCTCTTGTTCCTGAAATAGAGAATTCCCATGTATTCTCAGATATAAAATGGAGCGTGGAGCCCCCAGGAACAGGAAAACACACACATACCCTCTCTCTCTCTGTCTCATACACTCTTTCTTATACACACACACACACACACACACACACACACACACACACACACACACACACACACACACACACACACACACACACACACACACACACACACACGAACAGCCCCTGGGAGGATGGAGCTAACCTTAATTAGCCTAACACTGTGGTAAAATTGATTGAAATGCAGAACATCAATTATTAAGCCTAACTGTTTTCATAACCCCACACACACCCCGCCATGTAGCACATGTAGGGGGGGAGGAGGAGGGGAGGGATAATAGTGGGGGGGAGGAGGTGTGTGTGATGATAAGAAAGGAAAGGTGTGAATATATACGTGTGTCCGTGCACGCGCTAACTGTATCTCATCGCTAAGGAGAGAAACAAGATAAGATGGGAAAACATACTATAGATTTTACACAATGAAAGAAGCACAATGCCCATATGGACGAGAACAGACAAGCGCACGTATGAGTGAATCGCTTTGCAATAAATCACAAAAACTAGTGTATAAGTTCACATTGTCACCTAGACTGTTGTAACTCAGGGAGAAGGCTGTGAGTCAAAGGTTGAAATGGAAACTACTTTACCTTAAAGAGTGTGGTGACTTCTTTAGATACAGTCAAAACACTTTGACAAGGATCGTGACAAAAGCCTGGGAAACAGGTTTGGATGATTCTGCGTTGGCTGAAATGCAGCTGCAGTTTCATTGACTTCCACAATCTTGACTTGACTTATGATTACATTTACCATGAATATACTCAACTTATATCTAATACAGGCACCCAGACCTTTTCAACAGCTGCATTTTTTAATAAACCCTAAAGGAGGAATGTGTAATAACTGATAATGTAATCAGTCACATTTTTTAACAGTTTGTCAAAATGTAATGATAATATTTCTTTAAATTGATCGGGAAAGTTTAACTGTTAAAAGAGTCCCAGAAATGTGGTATATACACATGAATTTGCAAGACAGAACAACATTGCCATCCCTAGAGCCACACTATTAGCAAGGCTAAAACAATAACGCATTCATAATCTATGTATCATTAAGCAATAATAAAGGAGGGGGTACTACTATGCCACTTCGCTGATCTATGGCTTTTGCCCTTGAGAAAATTACTGCAACCCACAGTAATGCATAGCATGACCGTTAAATGTATTACTACATTTAATTAGTTTAGGTGCTGTAAACCTTTTTCACAATGACATGTGTTGATGCAGGAAAAGCACAGGCGTAATTAATACCATTAAAGCAGCACTGGGTAGAATTGGAGCAAATATGATTAAAGAAAGTTATTTTTATAAAACGGTCGCTATATCCTGACAGTAGTGCATGAGACAGGTAATCTGAAAAAAAAAATAATGTGCCTCTGTGAACAAAACAACCAATCAGAGCTGATCTGGAGTCTGCCGTCCAGCTGCCGAGCCGGCTGTCGATCACTCGCGAACTCCGATCAAACGGTCAAACTACGCAGCGCTGATCAAATATGAATTAATATTCTGTTACTGCCATGTTGAGATCTGCTGAGGAAATACCAAGCATCGAAGAAGAGCCATCATTTCTGTTATTAGCTCCACCTGGGCTTTTCCAGTTACCACAGAAAAGTTGGCATATGATTAGAGTGGAAGAACAACTATGACAAAAATAGTGTATTAAGATTTTGCAAAGAAAGTATTTCCATATTTCCAGCTAAGTCTGAAATGTCCTATCTACATAGTGAGCTGACATAAAGTACAAACTTACTACTGTACGACCTCCATTATGGCCCATCAACGTCCTCTGTGGCCCCATCTCCCTAACAACCCCCTGCTGTTATCCAGTGACCTTTTGAACCCAACCTGAGTGCAGGTCACGAGTGGGTCGTGGTGATGTAATTTCAACCACAAACACACTTCCTGCTTGTTGATGATAATGGTCTGTGGTTGGTTGATAATGTAGAACTCACAGGTGACCAATAAGAATAAAAAATGTGTGTGAACCCCACTTCCCGGATTGATTTATGGCCAATTGATTGAGTTTTTTTTTTTGTAAAAAGACCAACAATGCCTGAGCAATCTGGCCATTAGCATCACAAGTTTTAGGATAGGAGTTTGACTGGTTTTGATTCATCCATTTGGGACTGTACACCAGCTGAATGGTACTGAAGTGGACTAGTTGTGGTTTACTTAATGGCTTTAACAGTGACACCTCCAGGCCTAAGCCACTGAGAAAGGTCCTTTAACATTTTACGATGAGTCTCAGGAGCATGACGTGCAAGTAGGTATAAAACAGGCTTATTTTTAGTGTGACAGATGTGCATTTTTCAGGTTGTCCACTGCATTTTGAGCCCAAGGGTCAATAATCTTTCCCAATCCAAAGAGCAGCGAGCAATCAGTACTGCACATGGTACTAAGGTGTTTTCATCCACCAAGCACAATATTTTCTCTATCAAATGTGCTTTTAATTAGAGATAGAGAAACTACAGAAGTTAAGGAGGCAGGTTTTCACTTTTTTTGCCTTATTTTGCCTATCTAAAAATACATTTGAGTAGAGCTGACTTGTGTCACACAATGAAATGACACCGCACGTAATGCTGACAGATGTAACCCAACAGCATTGATGTCAAAACTCTTTGCTATCGTGAAACAAACTTCATTAGCAACACAGCACTAATCTGCTTTATAGGTACAATTACCACAGCACAGCTGGAACACATGCACACACGTAGATACACAGATAAACAACTGGCCTTACAACAGCTGGGGCTTCAGCCTCTGCTCCTCATTGTTCATACAAAAAGCCCCTTGTATGAAACTGATAAAGAATCTTAAGGAGTCTAACAATTCTGTCATTGGCTATAGTCTTTATTACCTCGGCCAATGCCGAAGGCCGAGGAAAGGGGTTATGTTTTCACCGCCGTTGGTTTGTTGGTTGGTTTGTTGGTTTGTTGGTTTGTCCATTTGGACAACCTCTGGGTCTGAAAAGTGAAGTCAATGTGGAAGTGCCTTAAATTTGCATTGTTTCTAGTGGCCAGCAGGGGGCGACTCCTCTGGTTGCAAAAATAAATCAGATCGTATAGAAGTCTATGATGAAAATGACCCTACTTCTCACTTGATTTATTACCTCAGTAAACATTGAAAACATGAGTTTATGGTCTCAATCGCTAGTTTCAAGTCTTTATCAATACAGCATGATGTTCATTTAGTAAATTATGGTCCCATTTAGAGTCAAATAGACCGTAAAGCAGAGTATGCTTTAGGGCGTGGCTACCTTGTGATTGACAGGTCGCTACCAAGGCGTTGTCCGATCTGGGTGTTGTTCGCGTTTTTGTCTCGTAACTTTAACCCTTTCACAGTGTGTTTTCAGTTCATGAAAGTTAATTGTAACTTTTAGCTCGCCTCAAAAAAATGTCTTATTCAGTATTTGATTGTACTTAGCTCCACCCTCTCATGTCACTTCTGGTTGCCAAAAACCAAGATGGTGACGACCAAAATGCCAAACTCAAGGCTTCAAAACAGCGGTCCACAACCCAATAAGTGACGTCACGGTGACTACGTCCACTTCTTATATACAGTCTGTGGTGTTAATTAATAACGTCAACGAAGGCTCCATTACAAACTAAGTGTTTCAGTAGGCCATGGCAGAGTGACAGTGAACCAGCATGCACAATACCAGGAACCTGAATCTGAACAGTACACCAGTGCATGTCAAAATATGTCATGAAATATCTCTCTATGCTCTAAAGCAACAACAGTGATAAAACTGGTCTTGTGCATCTCCCCTGAAACACCTTGACCAGAGAAGACCTATAGTTCCAGCATCCCTTGCTGCACCCCCTCTCTTCATTTGACTACAGCGTGCCCCGTCTCCCTGACTCGATGACTCCCTGACCTCCAGTCTATCTTTGTCCCAGCGCTGCATCGCCACGACCCACTGAGTCAGTGGAAAACTCATTTAGGCCTAATTACATGGGCTAGGCTTCTGACTCTCTTACTTTCTTTCACTGAAGAGGCACTTTCTTTCTTTCACCCCTTCTCTTTTCTCCTTCACTCTCTCGCTGTCCTTTTCTCTTTGCTCTCTCGTTTCTTCTCTCCTTGTGCTCCAGTTACCAGATCAAGGTAGCCCCGCACCACCAGCCAGCCAGAGCACACACACAGGACATCCAACACTCTAGTGTGGCCAAGAGGCCACAGGTATACAGGTACAAAAGGCTTTTAGATGGTGCATTGTTATTTCCTCAGGGTCAGCCATAGGTTAGGGCCCAGTCTTAATTAGTTGACATAACTTATACATGATTACCCTTCTTCAGGTCATATGGTCCGCAAACACACACGCACAAACACACATACAGAGTGCCTTTCTAAGACCTAAAGCCAAGAAGTAAAGAAACACACCAACAGAGTACACACATACGCATCATGTCTAAGGTTTAGAATCTAGGGGTCAGGCAGGTGAAATGTAAGGAACCCTGGGAGGAACCTTACCCCAGGACGTCAGACGGCACAAAAACAACGTCAGAAACAAAAGTCATATTAATGATGGATGACAGTCTGGGGTCAGCGTTCAGGTCGTATGTCAGGACCTACATTGCTATGTCACCAGGAATAGAAGATGGCAGACATGTAGAGTTAAAATGTGTTTGTAAAAATCCTCCCCCGTGTGTGACAGGTCGGATTTTTACCTTAGATACGTAGACATAAACATAAAGACGGATAGAGAGATGGATAGCAAAAGATAATAGACACCAACACATATTACAGTACAAATCAAGCAAAGAATTCGCATCTCTGTTTTTACTGAAATGTGTGATTTAAAGGGATAGCTTGGGTGTTTTGAAGGGGGGTTGTATGAGGTACTTATCCATAGTCTGTGTATTACTTACAGTAGATAACGACGAGTTTGGAGATACAGAGAGGAGTTACCACACTGGAGCAAAGTAATATAGTTTTAGTCACCTAAAAGACAGGCTCACCTAAAAAAATGTATATCTGTTTACGTGTACGCTGTATTTACAATATTTTCCAATGGGAAACTGAACTGAAACTTATCCATACCGTTTTTGTCAACAAAGTATGCTGCTTTGAAGAGAGCATAGATACATTTCACTTTCAGTTTAGTTCCCTGTCGCAAAGGGCAAGCTCCAAGCTGGGGGCGCGCCGACCATCATCTACTGTAAGTCATACACCAAAATCAAAAAACCCGAACTATCCCTTTAAAATGAGCAGTACAGCTTAGTAAAAGTGGAGGAAAAACTGGCCAAAACTGAAGAATTCTTGACGATTTACAAACGCGTGTGTGCAAAATTATGTTTGAATGTATAATGTAACTACACCTTTAAGAACGGCAATCCCAGTCTCATTTCTTTAACACAGTGAACCAATGAAAGCCCATAATTACACTGATAATCTGCTCTTAACGCGATAGGATATTGACAAAAATATTCTCTTCTTTAGGAGCAGATGCTTACCAGCAAAGAAATTTGAACCATGCCATCACTCTCCTGGACCAGCCAACCTCACGTACATATGAAATCCATAACACACTGCAGATTAACAGGCCGGTGTAAGCTCACTGTTGCAATATGTACAGTACTGCTGCCGACTGTAATTTACCAACCTGAATTACTCTCATCGTTATTGGAAAGCATTTTGCATTTGCGGCCCGCTGCACGAGACAGCATGGTTACAGCACGTTCCGATCGATATCCAGCCCATAAAGCAGACGCCACAGTCACAGGAATTAACGTGCTCGTGTCTATAAACCATTCAGAAACGTAAACATGAACTGAAATCCGTTCTGCAACCACAAGACATAAAAACAACTGCCACCATTACCAGTCTATATTACACTTCCAGAAAGTTTAGGTACACTCAGGATATAGTATTAATTTGTTTGGGAAATGCTTACTGCTCTGTGCTGTAATAGGGCTCAGGGGAAGGGAGGAGATCCAAGGCCAAACCATAAGGAAGGAGGGCGAGCATCAACAACAACAGCTTAATGATGCTCTGGTAATGGAGCACAAGCGGGTCACTTAGGCAGAGTACTCACTCTGGCAGGCAAAAACATACTTTGCACACGCGTGGCAATATGTACACTAACGCAGATGCAAAAGGGAAGACCCAGTATACAGGTGACAAGTATTGGTACGTGGGACAAAACATATACCTATGCCTAAAATATGTAAACACAGGAGCATGTCCAGAGGGATGAGTAGGATAACACACATACAGAAATCTGGTAATCTGAGGCTGCCAGTGCGATTCTGGTTCGTTTTGTTCATTGATTTGTTAACAGACAACTTCTTGCACAATTAAAAAAGCGACATACAGTGTTCAGTGAAAAACGTTATTTTTCATAACTTGTGATGGCATTATTCAAATGTATTTTAACACACTTAAAAATGTTTTGTGTAATATTAAAAACAAGTAGATTTAACATGTATTTTGTTCTTTAAATAAACTAATAGTATTTAGAAAGTAGGATTTAAACACGGTTCCGCCTTGCCTTAGTGTACGTAAGACAGATTTGAAATAACAAATTAATTCTGCAAGTACATTTGTAACATATTTCAAATAACATAAATTACATTCTGCAAGTATATTTGTGACATATTTCAAAGTGTAGCAGAGTATATTGAAAGAGTATGCTATTAATCTAATATAAATATATTAGTTGTCCATTACTAGTACATTTTAAATGCGCTCAAAGTGCAATTGTAATGTAATGTTTGTAGTGTACCCAAGTCTACTTAAAAAAGTCCCATTTTAGTACAGTAAAGTACACTAAACACATTTAACGTTGAGCTTTTGTACTACTTTTGTACAACTAAAGTATACTAAGTTCAACAATAATTGTTCCATTTTAACACTCTTTAAGTATACTAATTATTAGTCTGTGTGCTAGCACACTTTAATGTGCTGTAGCATATTAACATTTAGTATACGTTAGACTACTTTTTTTTCACAAGGGAGAAATAAATCAATCCAGGGACTACAGATGAAAATTAGTAATTTTGAATTTGGTACATTTAAATCATAAAGAAGTCTGTGTTTGCCATACACACACACACACACACACACACACACACACACACACACACACACACACACACACACACACACACACACACACACACACAGTCTCTTCACTCTCAAAGACTGTTCACTCTCTGTCCACCAAACCTTTTAACTGCAATGGTTTTTAATGTGTTTTAATGTCTCTGAGATGTTTAACTGTAAGGCCGTCCATTCGCTAAGTAGCCTGCTGCACTGCGCACAGAAGGGAGCTGACAGTAAACAAATCTAAATAATTCAGAGGGAGAAATTAACATTTTATCTATTTGTTATTTATCAATTACTGTTTCAGGGTTGTGATCCGATGTCTGCGTGTATATGTATGTGTGTGTGTGTGTGTGTGTGTGTGTGTAGGGAAGGGAAATGGAAACATAATTGTGAGTCTGGAATTACAGCAAGATTGGATTCATCAGACCCCTATTGTTTATCTTTGCTGAATCTGCTTTGAAATGCAACTTCTCCTTCTTACCAGAAAAAAGCATCTTTAAAAAAACCTTTTTGTTTCAGGTTGTGTCTTGATATATGATGTCTCAAATGTGTCATGGTATAAGAACTGAAGGACCTTGATGCAAAAGGAATATAAATCTCTTGAAACAAAAAGATGGATATGACAAAACATAGACAGTAGAACAGGATTATTGTACAGAGAGAACACTGACAAACAATAGAAACAGATTCAACTTATTGAATACACAGCTTCTCACTCTCATGTCTTTCATTAATGTGCTTCTACCGCCCTCTGCCGGCTGTTTAAGTGTATTACATATAGCACCACTATATGACTAATACAATCTACAGTTATTGCTACAACTGCCACTTGTGGTTATCCTGTTGTTACTAATTGCATTCACTTGTATTATGTTGTATACATATATTGTGTTGTATTGTGTGTGTTGTATTGTATTGGATCATTCTGTTTTGTATAAAACGAAAAGGATAAGCCCTAGTAATATTTCCTAAATTGTGCATCTCTTCATGCAATTTAATTTTAGAGCAAGGCACAAACATTTTTTTAGTGTACTATGCTTTTGTGCATCTCTACAACAAACATGCAGAG
>CAKAOH010041166.1:0-28326 GCA_916701665.1 Sebastiscus tertius | reverse complement strand
ATACTTGAGGCAGTTTTTCCTCTCTGTGCTTTGAACAGTGAGTTTTATCTGCAGTGTGTTCCTGTATGTTCCAGACATGTTGTCTGCGTTTTATAAAACATGAATTACCTGTGAGTGGACGTGTGCTGCACACATACAGTGTGTGTGTATATATATATATATATATATATATATATACACACACTGACACAGCATAGTGGTCGAGATTTATAGAGAAAGAGAGATCCTCCTGTTTTGTGTGTACATTTGAATTTTTGCATATCAATAAATCAAGATGACAATATTCAAATTAAACTAAAGAAAGTTTGGGCAAGTCGGAGAGGCCTTCTCCTATGAATACAACTAAATATATAAAGAGAAAATAATTATATTACACACCTTCTTATGATTTTCTCTTCTGGAGCGGAAATTGACACGTGTGTTGCTGGACATTCGTAGAAAAATGCATAAAGAAATGGAAGAAATCACACGATGATACGTTGAATATTAATAAGTACGTTGTTATTAGTGTCTAATCACCTGAAACTGAGAATCCTTCCCTCCAGGAAGAGCACCGGTCATTGATGCCATTTATTCGTAGTGGCCAAACGGTGGTACTACAACTTCCGTGTCCGTCACGTGATGCCATCGGGCCCAAAAAGACTTTTTGTCATAGACTTACATTGGGAAAGAGACGTCTGTAACTCAGCGGATCATTTTTGTTTTAGGTCAATCAACCTCCCAGTATGAACACTCTAATAGTCCTTATTTAAATCATTGGGTCCTAAAAGGCTGTAAAACGCACTAATAGCCGAATCCAGAGTTATTTCCCTTCCTCCTCTTTATGTGAATGAGACCCAGACCGAGGCTGGAGTGAAGGGCTGGGAGGCAGAGTTAGCGAGCTGTGACAGATGTGACCCCGTGACCGAGCCATGTGACCGAGCGGACGCTACTGCGCCTGCTCCAAGAGCCCAATGGATGCGGAAGATCGCTGGAAGATCCGGGTACTTTTCTACTCGGAAGTCGAGCCATTTTTGGCTTCATGCACCAATGAGCAACTTTCATAGGAATGAACGGAGCCTTGCCTCCAACGCTGTATCCGGTTCTCTCTATACATCCATGATCTACATACGGAGCGGGTCCTCTTCACGGAGCCGGCCACCGTGTTTTATACAGTAGCCCAGAACCAGATAAACACTGGCTCTAAAGAGAAGGACATTCACATTTCCACGTCTGCCACCGTAGTTCTCCTACACGCTCGGCAAACAGGAGAAGTTTTAGTTCGTTGCAATCTGCAATGTCACCACTGGATGCCGCCAACGCTGCGCTTTTTAATTTGAAATAATTCAAACCGGTGACATGAACCTACATGATGTGTTTCTATGTTCAGTCAAATTTGAACCAGCAGCTTGTCCCACTTCACAGCTCTACTATAAATGAGAAAAATGATTCTTTCTTCCAGAACCGTGACCAGCAGAAATAAGTCCTCCGGCATCGACGTGTCAACTCTCTGGGAAAAGCAGCAATTTTATCATCTGCTGTCCGCTGACTGCTTCTTCTTCTTCTTCTGACATGTGTGCGCCGTGCGCTGCAGGCGTTAACTGATAGCGTTAACTGATGGCCGTCGGATGACGTGACGCGGCCGGAGTGTGCTGCACTTGTTAAAGCGTAAATTTAAATTGTGCATAAAAACAGGTGGACGGGGACATGTTTAAGAGAACGAGGAGTTAAAGGAGGGAGCTGAGGAGGAGGAGGAGATGCACTGAGCAGCAGAGAGAGAGAGAGAGAGGGGTGAGAGAGGTAGAGGAGGGGGGATGGAGATGTGAAAAGAGAGAGAGAGAGAGAGAGAGAGAGAGAGAGCTGAATGCAGTCCAGCCTCTCTGCGCTGTGGAGCAGCAGCCAGTCCGACACTGAAGGACACCGAGAGAGGAGACACTTCACAGCAGAGAGCGGGATCATAAAACAGGAATAAAAAAGAAGAAGAATTTCCTCCTTTATCTTTGTCTCTCTCTCTCTCTCTCTTTGTGTTCCTGGATAAAGAGGACAGACAGCAGGAGGTACAACAGAAGAAGAAGAAGGAGGTGTTGGAGGTCCGTGTGCTCATTTCTGCTCTTGCACCGGCGGCCCGAGGAGCCGACGGTGTCATTGCGACAGCGTGCACGAGCAGAGTGGATGTGTACTGTTTGTAAGTGTGTGTGTTTTTACAGCTGAGGATTCAGGTGGATTTGGAGTAAAACTGGGATTTTGATCACGAGGAGTTGCTTGCTGGTGTTTTGTCTGTTGCGCCTCCTTTTTTTCCCTTCCTTCCTCTCCTCTCTCCGGTGCAGACGTCTTGCTCGCTCACTCGCCGCTCGGTCGAGGGACTACCACTCTGCTCTCTCTCTTTCCTCTCTCCTGCCTGTAACTGTGCCGTGGCTCCGACTGCCGATCGCCGGCTCGCCCACGGAGAGCAGAAGCAGATGGGTGAGTGTGTGTGATGGTGTGATTGAGTGTTGGAGAGGAACACAGGGAGGACGAGGAGGAGGGGGGGGGAGGTTGCCCTTTTCCTGCTCTCCTCTGCTGCTTTTTCACCCCTTTTTTGTTCCTCTGTCGCTTCTTCTCCTTTCACCCCATTTTTGCTTCTTCTCTACCTCTCCGCGCTCGTTTATTCCTTCATTTCCCTCCATCAGTCGCTCTCCTCTTCCACCGTCTCGCCATCCATCAGACGTTTCGTGCCCCCCTTTTTCCCATCACTCACCTTCCTCGCTTCCTTTTCCCACATTTCCCGTCCCCTCCTTGTTCCTCCTTCGCCCGTCTTTCCTGCAACCATCACTCATTTGCACCATCAGCCACACAGCCGAGCAAGAAAATGCACACACACACTCACATGCACACACTCACATGCACACTCACATTCGAGCGCCGTAAACCTGGAAGTCATCAAGACTCCGGCGCTTGAAGCTGAGAGGCGTCAGGCTTGACATAAAATCAACCGTGTGGGGTTGAACCCCGATAATCCCTCCATCCCTCTCTTCATCCATCACTCTGCCGCCTCGTCACCACCCCCCCCCCAACACACACCACCACCACCCCTCCAACACACACCACCATCACCCCTCCAACACACACCACCACCACCACCCCTCCAACACACACCACCACCACCACCCCTCCAACATACCCATCATCCTCCTCTCCAACTCTTTGAACCTCGCCGAACAGCAGCCTGTTTGCATCAGCCTGATAAATGCTAGTCATGCTACAGTTAGCTTGGTGTTAAGAGCTGAGCATCTGCGTACGTACGCCGTGAACCAGATCGCTGCTGTCTCACATACACACGCACAAATGCACGCACATACGCACACACAACACGTACAGAAACAAGGCGGGAAGTTGATTCATTCACATGATAAATTATTCATCAGATGAAAAGTGCTCACATCCTAAAACGTCCCATGTGGTCCAATTTGCAGCCGAAATATTTATTAATTGTTTGGTTGAGTTGGAAACAGCAGCCCTGATTGTTAACGCGTCTTTCATCAGCTGCCGTTTGCCTCCGTAGCGTCTGATTGGTTAACAGTGAGTCCAGATGAATGAGGTGTGCGTGTTGCAGAGATGCTGCCGCTGAAGGCCTGATCTCAGCGGCCGACCTGTGGCCTGATAACCATGAAAACTCCACCGATTTTGAGGTTGTATGTCGAGGAATATGTGACGGCTTAAAAAATGCTAAATGCATAAAATGTTACAGTCAAATGTTTGTGTGTGTGGTTTAATGGATTGAATGTTGTCACACTTCAGAAGCGAAGTTGTGACGGTTCTTGGATCAGATCAGATGGAAACATTTCAGGGTGTCTGTGTGACATCAGGAAATGTTAAAATGTCTTTGTTTGACAGAGTACAGTCCACTCACTAGTTGTCTTCTGGGCTTTCAAGTGCATCTCATTGTCTTCATCAGGAAACCAGCACGTTCGCACGAAAAGGCGTAAGAATGCCACGATAATGAGCAAGGTGTTTAACGTGCAAGAATTAAGCCTTTCTTGATATCCGCGTGTCATTCGTACGCCATGTATCCTGCACCGACAGCAATGTAAACACATCCACGTATAAATGTTACGGTAAGAGTTAGTGACGTAGTATGAAAACAGAGAAAGATCACTTATGCTGCCTATGCAGAGACTAAAACAAAAACCTGTGCACACCGACCACATGTGGCAACCCCAACCCAGTCGGCAGAAAAAAATGTTGGCATTGGACGTTTCTGTAAACCATGGATACGTTGGATGGCGACGCTTCAGAACCCAAAATAACGTTTCATATCAGCCTCGTTATCACGCTTACAGAAATGCAATTCCATGTGATTAACGTTGTGAAACGATTCGTTAGGTTTAGGCAACAGAACTACTCGGTTAAGGTTAGAAAAAACAAACCAACAAACTTTTAACCAGGAGACCGTTGTTCAAGATCGATGTTGACCGGTGTGTTTTTTTTGTAAGATACATTTGTCACATGTTTTTCGTTGTTGTGTTATGTTGATGCCGGACATGTTTTACTTAGTTAACATACTTATTTTAAGCCCAACCATGACGTTCTCCCTTACCCTAACTAAGTGGTTTTCTTGCCTAAACTGCGGACGCATGCGTGGCGTAGAAATAACACGCCAAAAGGCTAAAATGCGAATGTCGTGGTGTTTGTACGCCTTCCCGGGAGACCGGGTTGCAGAAAACAGAGATCTAGAACTACATTAAGTATGAACCTCTGGAAAAAGCCAGTAAATGGCCTAGTGATGAGTTAAGATTCACTGATTTCAACCGTCAAAAATGAAAGTTCACTCTCTGAAAGTAAATCATTAAATTAAAAGAATTTGCATTTATCAGGTTTTTATTATCAGAAATCTCTTCAGCGGCAAAATCCCATTCTAGCCTTTAGAACCTTTAATACTTTTCTTCTTATTGACATAAATCTGTTTTATACTTCAAAAGGCCCTGGAACACCAAGCCGTTAGTGAGCGTCTGTCGGCCTAGTTTTGTTTCGGCGTGTCCTGCACCATCAGCTCTAGTCGGACATTTTTCGGCCGATTCAGCATGTTGAATTGCCGGCGGAGCTTGTCGGTGAGAGAAATCACTCTGATTGGCTCTTCATTTTAAATGAATCAGAGCACAAAAAGAGAAACGGAAGTGAGGAAAAAGCAAGCCAACGAGTAAAGTCAAAGGAAAAACATTTTACATATTTCACAGCGACATGAACATCTGGATTGAAGCTAAGTGGTGAGTGAGAGTGGTGTGAAAATGGTACGTATCATAACAACGGCTTGTATATCCGCCATCCTCGGTCTTCCGGTTTCCCCTTTTGAATGATGAACGCAGACTACAGCCGCCTGCTGGTGTGGAGACTTATTTCCTCTCACGCAGGCGCAGAACGTACGTAGTTGTAGTCTTTGCGGTGTGTTCAAGTGCAACTTGTCAGTCAAAACTAGGTGACGTGAGGCGACGCAACAGTCGGCCTTCATCGACACTAGTTCTGTGATGTGGGTTTTGTGTGTCTGAGCCTTATAAGCTAAAGAGCCAGATATTTTTCTCAGGAGTTGGTGGAGACCAAACCGGAGCTAAAAGGAGAGACACAAACACGTCCAATGGGATCGTGTTGCTCGCTGTCTCGTTTTGAACAACAACCCAGTAGAAGTATTACAGTCTTCTAGTCTTTTTTTAGTGGGGACTCTTGTTGTTCGTGAATATATCTGTCAGTGTGTAGTGGGCTGTTTTTAACTGTTAGATTTAACAGAACATGTCGTTATGCGTGGGCTCTCTCACATTTTTAACATCTGTTAAGATTTGAAATATCTTTTAGTGTGGGCCAGCCTTAAGCTACTAACTTTTCAAAGCCAAACTGCAAGTCTACATGTATTGATTGACATTCAAAACTGTTTTGAATGAAAATGTTCAATAAGCGGTTTAGATAAACTCGATAATCTGGACTTGTTGCTGCATCCCTAAAGCAGTGAAGTGAATTTATTTTCTCCACTTTTCCTTCTTCATATACATGATGCATCATGAGTTTGTATCCACCAACACACATGCGTCTTTAAGTGCTGTATAATAAGCCGGAGTGGGCCTCCCCTCGAGGACGTTCTTTGCTGTGATTATGTGCATTATGTGTACTTAAGTGCTGCCAACGGCACTCTTTAACAAACAGATTCTCAGGCGGCGTGTCGCCACTAAACCACATCGTGGAGCGGGCTAATTCAGGTTTTAGACAGCAGGCGTTTACAGGCTCTTACTTTAAGAGAAGCAGCAGGGCTGAAACCACCGAGCTGAATGGCTTCTTGAGGACGGCGGTGGAAAATAAACTGCTCACGCTCAGTAGTGTTAGTCACCACTGAATGATGAGTACGTGTGTGTCTTTCAGCTGAGATTTACTGTAAAACCCCCGTTGTTCTGACGTTTGTTGAGTGTCAGGTAACGAGACAGAGTCTGTTATCATGAGAATCAGAGCCACGAGATGTGAGAGAGCGGTGGGTGGAAAGATAATGAGACTGTGGCTGGAGCCGGTGTTTAATGTATGCACACTTTATTCCAGAGGGTTGAAAAGCAACCACAAAAAGACGCAAAAGGATTACAAAAGACGCAAGTCTACCACATAGACTCAAAACAACAACAAAAAGACCCAAAAAAACACAAACGACGCAAAATAACCACAACTACACACAACACGACCACAAAAAGACACGAAAGAATCACAAAAGACGGAAAGCAACCGCTAAAAGACACAAAAGACGCAAAATAACCACAAAAAGATGCAAAACGACCACTTAAAGACTCAAAACAGCCACAACAGACACAAAATAACCAAAAAAAGATGCAAATCAATCACTAAAAGACACAAAGTGACCACAAAGAGAAGCAAAATGACAACAAAAGACGCAAAGCAACCACATAAAGACTCAAAACGACCACAAAAGATGCAAAACAACCACATAAAGACTCAAAACAACCACATAAAGACTCAAAACGACCACAAAAGATGCAAAGCAACCACATAGAGACTCAAAACAACCACATAAAGACTCAAAACAACCACATAGAGACTCAAAACAACCACATGGAGACTCAAAACAACCACATAAAGACTCAAAACGACCACAAAAGATACAAAACAACCAAATAAAGACTTAAAACGACCACAAAAGATGCAAAACAACCACATAATGACGCAAAACAACCGCATAAAGACTCAAAACGACCACATGGAGACTCAAAACAACCACATAGAGACACAAAATAACCACATGGAGACTCAAAACAACCACATAAAGACTCAAAACGACCACAAAAGATGCAAAACAACCACATAATGACGCAAAACAACCGCATAAAGACTCAAAACGACCACATAGAGACACAAAACAACCACATGGAGACTCAAAACAACCACATAGAGACTCAAAACGACCACAAAAGACGCAAAACAACCATAAAGAGACACTACTTAGTCACCACTGAATGATGAGTACATGTGTGTCTTTCAGCTGAGACTCACTGTAAACCCCCGTTGTTCTGACGTTTGTTGAGTGTCAGGTAACGAGACGGAGCGTGTTATCATGACAATCAGAGCCGTCACATGTGAGAGAGCGGTGGGTGGAAAGATAATCAGACGGCTGCTGGAGCCGGTTGTTTAATGTATGCACACTTTATTCCAGAGTGTTAGCCTGCTGTTGTCACTGCGGGTGACGGCGCCGGTTGATGGAGTCGACGTTTGCTCTGCAGCGGCGACGAGAGGCTGCAGGTGTGAGAGAGAGTGTGTTTAATTCCTGCCTTAATATAACTGTGTGTGTACGTTTGTGTGCATCACATGTGTGTGTTCTTCGTGGTTGCATAAGTGTGTGTGCCCACCTACACATCTGGAAGTGCATGTGTGTAGCGTTTAATGTGTTTATTCAATGTCAGACTGCAGGCAATGGGAAAAGGAAATAGTTCAGTGTGTTTCGCGTTGCTCCAACCGGCAATGTTTGCTGCAACCCCCCCTACACAGACACACACACACACACACACACACACACACACACACACACACACACACACATCTGCAGCACCTTTTCACACCCAAATGCACCATGACTCAACCGACAGGAAGCTGTAACACAGAAACAGTGTCAGTATGTTTGTTTTCTTCACCTCAGCAGCAGAAAGGAGTAGTGATGAACACAGCTAAGAGACGATCGATTATTCGTCACTCACATTCATGTAGATCAAGGTTAATGATTAATACGATCAATTCTCTTCTGGGTCGTTTAATCATCACGTAGTGATTGAAATAGTCCACTTCCTGCTGAGATCAGAGACCAGGTGTAAATACCGATGTGTCCTCTGTGGTGTCTCACATCAACATCACACTTTGGCCTTTGCAGTTCATTTCCATCAGATTAATCCTCAGCTTTTGGTGTCAATAATTTCAACACACTGACGGCGTATGACGCTCATCAAATCACTCGCGCCTTTTGTCTTCTATGTGAGCCCGTGGAGAATATTGATGAAGGATGTGGGTGTGATGTCATAGAAGACATTGTGGACTTGTGTGATTTATACATATGAAGCAAAAAAGAACTGTGTAGTGCTCAAAGGAGGCAGGCAGCTGGAGGAAGAATAGAAATAGATCCGGCTCGATGCACAGACAACAGGAGGCGGTTTATGTTAGATCGTCACAGATCTACTGCCAATCGCTTTCAAAAGCATTCAAATTGGACGAGGGAAAAGCACAAACCACCACAAAAAACTCAAAACAACTAAAAAGAGACGCAAAACCCCCCCCCAAAAAAACTAATCAACCACAAAAGACACAAAAACGACCACAAAGAGGCGCAAAACAGCCACGAAGAGGCGCAAAACAGCCACGAAGAGACGCAAAGCGACCACATAGAGACGCAAAGCAACTACATAGAGATGCAAAACAGCATAAAGACGCAAAGCAACCACATAGACGCAAAAACAACCACAAAGAGACATAGATCAAGCACAGAGACGCAAAACAACCAAAAAGACGCAAAACAACCACAAAGAGACGCAAAAACAACCACAGAGACGCAAAGAGACGCAAAACGGTCACAAGAGGCAAAACAATCACTAAGAGACAAAACGGACACAAAAGACCACAAAGAGACACAAAGGGACCACAAAGAGACACAAAGGGACCACAAAGAGACACAAAGGGACCACAGAGAGACGCAAAACAACCACCAAAAGGCATAAAAAACCCCACAAAAGATGCAAAAAGACCACAAAATGTCTTCATGTGAAGTCATGGTGTGTTTTAAGTTCTGTGTGTGATAATTGAGTTGGTTCTACCAACACGATGTATGTCCTAACACGACTTAGACTGCTGTCACCGTCTAAGACGATGATCGCTGACAATTAGTTTGTTGATCTATAAACGCGGAGCAGCTTTTCTCAATGTAGGATTTGCGAGGCTGCGTCTATTCCCTGGAAGCTGCATGTAGCCTGCTGTACTTGTGCCGAGTACATAAAGTAGAAATGATTAGTTAATTTATTTTTTAGCCAGCACTAATTTGATTAGATAACAGCTTTAATGGATCAACAGAAGTGATGTAAAATGTGCATCCCTCAGGAAGACTCTCTCTCTGAGCGTATTCAGAGCGAGCTCCTTTGTTTTCTCCTGTATGAAGATGTTCTGATGACCTGAGCGAAGGAGACACAAAGGCAGCGAGAAAGAGACAAATAGAGAGCTGCTGAGAGAGACACGGAGAATGATAACGAGTGTGTCCTCGAGTGAAAGCATCCCTGCATCACACGGCGAGGTAACGGAGAGGGGAGGTGATAAAACACAGAGAAAACTGATTTTAAAAGAAATGTGAGAGCATGCTGTTGACTGATGGAGCTGTAAATTCTCCCCAGATGGCGTCAGATGATATCAGGAGCTCGGATCTCTGTCCCGCGTCCCTTTTGTCTCTGCGTGACTTCAGTTTATTAACCTCCGTGATGCCAACAGCCATATATCACCTCTCACCCCTCCGTCTGTCCTCTGCTCGGCCGGCGTAAGGGAGGAGCATCCATCACGTCTTACACGCCAGATGACATAACTTAGAAACTCAATCACTGCCGTTTGAAAAGCCATTCGCACAACAGATACGGCCGCCGCTGACGGGCGGGAATGAGCCGTCACTGTTTATGTCGGGTGGAGAGAGAGAGAGAGGAATGTCAGGCCTCGCGCTTTTATGTCGTAATTAAAGCGCCGGGTGGTACCGCTGTTTACGGTGGGAATGTGTGAGAGATGATTGGCGATAAAATGGTGTTTTTTAATTGGAGGCCGTCTCCTTTCAGTAAACCTGGACGGGATGAAGTGAAATTACAAAAGACCGATAGATGTACAAAGAGTCTGCAGTTCAATCGCTTCTTCTTGAGGAGAAAATCATTTCTGAGCACAGCTGGCACATCCTGCCGTCACACAAAGATGGAAAATAGGTGAGAAAGAAATGTGAGATTGAGTCTCTGCAGTCCGTTGTAATTAAAAGCTTCATACTTACAGTCACATTCCTCTGATGTCAATAAGAACTTCAGGTTTTTGTATGGCTGAACGTGGACGTGATCCCAGATAGCACCGAGACATCTGAATCTTGTGTTGCTTCGGTACATACCGAGATTAGCGATGTTACAAGAACCGATACTTCGGTACCAAGTCAGTGCCAAAATTCTAAAAACGTGACGGTACTGTACCGTACAATGCCTGTAATGGTTGTTGGTAGGGATGTGACAGTGAGGAAAATTTCCCACCGATTAATAAACTTGTGATAACACCGGAGTCACAAACTGTGCAGATTTAGGCAGAATATGATGGAAACTACCACTAAAAAAAAGGAAGAGCAGCTACAACGAAGACGGTGAAACTACTTATAAGTATTTCTAAGCCGGTGGAAGACGATGCTCAGAGTTATTTTTAAATTTCACACGACGACATGAAGCGACGCAGTTCATGTGAGTCTCACAAGAAACCGATCTATGGTCCGTTAAAGCACAGAGATGTTACAAGATAAGGGGCAGAATAGAAATGTTTATTATCTAAGTTAGATAGACATTATATCTCAATAGCTGACGACCTCTCAGCCTTGGTAATGTGTCCCACATTGTCCCACACAAACCCACCACATTTGGTTTGTTGGGATCTGGTCACCCTACTGGAGGTTGCTCTGGACACGCTCAATGCTTAGATGTATAAATAAAGTAAGAAATATAAGGGGAAACATTTGATGTTTTGGATGAGCATGAATTTTTTAAACTTTCAAAGTCATCAATGCGTCAATGAGAGACTGGATATGTCTTCCCGAGGACTTCCTTTTTGTAATCGTGTCCATGATTCACTGCATTCCTCATTTGTTCCACAAAAAATTCAATCATTACCAACAAGTGTCTGACAAGGACACAAACCGAGGAGCCGAAGCACTTCAGAGCGTGAACATAAAATGTCTGTGTGAGCGCTTGCAAAAAAAAAAGGACAAAATTAGTAGAGTAAAATCTAAATTTGACTCTGGTTCACCAACTGTAACTAATGACAGTCACAGGGGACGTCATTTGGTCCGGACATTAAATCACAGAGTGAAGGTTTTCAGTCACAGATGGTTCATGTCTCAGATGATCAGAGCCACACAGGAACGCTTAAATAGGACACGACGAGAGCTAAATGTTTGCTAATGTGAATTTACACAAACTGCAAAACAGAAATAGTTTTCTGTCTAATAGAAACATGTGCATGTAGGGAATGTTTAAATTATAAGCAGGTAGAGAACATAGACAACAAAACAGAGGTTATGTTTTGGAAAAGGAGGCTGCTCTTCAACAAAGGGAACATTTCACTTGTTTTATTGGTTCACATTAACAGATAATAATTACATCATTTCCACTTTTCATGATAAATGTTATTTTGTCATCATGTTAATAACCACAATGAATACATTAATTCTGGCCTCGTTCATGTTAATTGCCAGAATAACGCTTAAACAGAAGTTTAAAAACCAGTTGTAGCTCAGAACATACAACGATGTACTCAAAGAAACACCTGTGACATGTGACATGTTCTAACTGCAGGGACGGCTTGTGTTTTACTGAACAGTCCAAACTGAGAAGTTCACTTTCCATTTCATTTAATGCATACCGTATATGTCAAAACACTCCCACATGTCTGTGCTTTAAATGCAATAACATTTAGACCAAAGTGCTTTTTAAAAGTGACTGCAGCCCGACTGAATATCTGACATTTTAAGAAAATGTTGGGAAATGTATGATCCGCCTTTCATCGCCGCCGCTCTTAATGATGCGTCACAACACTCCGACAGACGAGCGTTTTCACTAAACTAACATTTAGATGAAGTGGACTCTTAGCAGCGATTTGAGCCCCTCTGGCTCCAGTGTAGCTCTGAAGAGTCGGACCACAACATTAACAACAAGGAGCTGCAACATTAGCGATTCACTCCACGCGCTCGTCTGCACGACATCCAGGTCAGCAGCAGTAAAAGTGCTCGTTCGCTTCCAGCTGTGCTGCAGAAGGGACTCCAGCTGCTGAGGCACAAACAGGAGTAGAAGTTGTTTATGTTGAGATTTTAGATTTTATTTCATTTCATTTTGTTTGGAAAAGGCAGCTCCTTAAGGAAAACAGAATCTGAAGGAGTGAGTTCCAGAGCTTCTCCTCGGCTGTGTGACGTCGTTTTGGCATCTTTGATTTGCTTTGTGTCTGATCTGTCGTACCAATCTGTCATTTTTATGATTTGTTCACATAGACTGGATATAAGAAGTGGACCAGTAGTCACCGTGCCGTCACCCAGTGGTTTGTGGACTATGGTTTTGAAGCCTAGAGTCCTGCATTTTGACCATCTTGGTTTTTGCCCAACGCCATCATCTCCATCTCGGTTTTTGCCCACGCATCATTCCATCTTGTTTTTTGCCCAACGCCATCATCTCCATCTCGGTTTTTGGCCAACGCCATCATCTCCATCTCGGTTTTTGACCAACGCCATCATCTCCATCTCGGTTTTTGGCCAACGCCATCATCTCCATCTTGGTTTTTGCCCATCGCTATCGTCTCCATCTCGGTTTCTACCCATCGCCATCGTTGCTATCTTGGTTTTTGCCTGTCGCCATCTTGGTTAACCAAAAGTCAAGGTTGATTTATTTGTCACGTAAGTTACGTACAATAAGTAACGCCACTTCCGGAGTTATTTTAAGCTAAACAATGTTTTCCTAAACGTAGCTAAGTGGCTTTCTTGCGTAAATCTTAGGAAGTTGTTTCCTGTGAAGACAGAAGTTTATTTTGAAAAGACCGTATGCATGTAACGAGCGGAAATTGACATTCATAGTGAAACGAACGAAAAAGGAGAAATACGTTGTTCGTAACATATCAGACGAACTGTTGTAAGAGGATACGTTGACCCGAGTTAGTGCCTTATATCGGGCCAGACACTTTACACTTTAAGCCCGGATTCGCCCCCAACTAATCTTGTAATCAGGCCGAATAGCTGCTAGAATATCTGAGTGTGGTGTCAGCTGAATGATCTTGATACACACATGCGTCCAGTTTTTGTGACTTGTGAGGACATTGTATTGTATTGCGGGGACACTGTTGTCCTCAGATTCAAGGTGAGTCCCCACAATGTCACTGTGATTACTGGTGCATGTCCCCACAATGTCAGTAAATGTGCAGAGTGTTAAAAGTTGTGTCATCATGTGGAACCAAACAGGAGCTCTATTGACCGTTAAGCCCCCCTCCCTCGCCCCCCCGCCCGCTGGGTTCTGGTGGCGTTATGTAAGCGGGACAGTGTTAGTGAAAAGTGTTACCGTACCCCGGACGTTGTTGATGGATGACCTTGGGCTGAAACACTGCAGAGAGCTGCTCGTTACGTTCGGCAGCCAGTATGTTACATCACATAAACATAATGCAGCAGCAGCAGCAGCAGCAGCTCTGAACCTCCTCAGAGACCTGGACCCATATAAGAAACGGATAAAAAACCCTTCTGATTGAAGGCTGGCGGCATTCATCAGTCTGTCGGTCTGTCGGTCCAGACTCCCAAATCTCAACATCTACTGGATGGATTGACACATAATTCTGTCCTGACATTGGAGGGTTCCAAGATGAAGAATGCTAATTACTTTGGTAACTTTACATAGAGGCCCAATTATGAGATTACAAATTTAATTTGTCCAATACATGGGCCACCAGTGGATCTATTAGCCTCATTTTAATATTGTGTCAAGAGCTGTGGCGGTTCCAGAGGGTGGCAGGAGCCCAACATCTCTGCTCATTCTGCAGACAAACATGTCCACGTTTTAAATCAGTCATGCAAAAGCAGTTTAAAAGGCATTAAAATCACTCACTGTGGTAGCTCACGGGGTAGAGCGCTTACCACGGAGTGCCACAGGAATGCTAAAACCTGTAAATGAGTTAGCATTTTAGACGGTTCCCTCGTCTGGAAATACCTGAAATAAGGTCAGTGGTTAATACAAGCTGAAGAGATTTTAAAGTTTTGTTCTACGATATATAAAATATGCCAGTAAACATTTGAAGCCTTTATGTGTCTTAGAAAAGGCGGTTGCTAACAAGTGGCTAAATGAGACTACTAAAGGTCATCACGCCGACTCGTCCGTGCTCATACGATCGTAGTGTAGTTCTTTTATAGCCTAATGTTAGCTTTTTACCTCGGGTGGTTGCATTCACACTTCAAATATAATAAAGTGGTGTTCATTTGCAGCCCAGTCAAACAGCAGTTCATGCAATAGTCACGAAAGTTACGTGTTTTACTTAGTTTACTTACTTATTTTGACGTTTTCCCTCACACTAACTAAATGGTTTTCTTGCCTGAACCTAACTGCGGACGTCTGCATGGCGTACAAATGACACACGAAATGGCTAAAATGTGTACTCATGACACATGAACGTCCGTGTAATGTCGTGGTATTTATACGTCTTCCCATGAGACCGGGTTGGAACAACTGAAACAGAGGTTTGTATTGTAAATGTCTTATAACAACGTTGCTTTTCAATGAGACGTTTAACTCATCTTTCATCTGCAAATCACCAAAAACCAGCTCACTAAGCTGTGCTCTTATTTCAAATTAAAATATTAATAATAATAATCCAAAACGTCTCTGCCGCTAGACATTCGTTTAGGAAAAAATGATGGTTTGGGTTAAAATAACTTCAGAGGTGGTGTTACTAAGTAGGGAAGTTACGTGACTCAACGTTGACTTCTGGTTTCACGTGGGACATAACGCCGGTCTCCTGGGTGCCGACCTTCTCCCTACGCGGCGTTTGTCGCTCTTTATACTTCCTGGTTCACAATTACGTGGATTAAATGTGCATTATTTTGGTGGATAATATACAAATTATAGAGCATTACTTTTCGTCGGTATAGCTACGAACAGTATATGAGACCAGCCGGAACCAAGACACCTGCCCAGTTCTACACCAGTTCTCCTCGTAATACAACTTTATTTCTCACCACTAGCAGATATTTCTCCTGATCCTTCATGAATTAGTGTTTTCAACCTCATTAGTTGGGATCCATATTTATCATTGGTAAACTCCACATGTCACTGTCAGTAATTCACCTCATACATCATTCATCACACTTTAATTTGACCTGAGCGTTGCTCTTGAGTGTTTCTGAGTGAGTGCAAACCACTCATTTGGGAGAAACAAGTTTTCCATCTGACCTGATTTCTGTATTCATCACAAGTCGCTCTGTATAAACACAGCAGCCAAAAGTGCTAAATGTTTGTTTCCACGCAAGTGAAGAGATTAAAACGTGATGAATTACAGAGGCAGAAAACACAGAGAGCGAAGTGATGCAGATAACTTTAGTTATTCGGTCGAGATAAAGACAACAACAAAGAGGATTATGGAAATCACAACTTCTTCAAGCCAAAAAAAAAAATGAAATTAAGTCGACAAGCGCAGACATGACTGGGGTTGATAAAAGCATCTAAATGAAAAAAGAGGCGGAACGTGGAAGGAAACCAACCAAAAGAGAACAAGAAGACGCATCAAATAAAACCCCAAGAGGGAGAAGAAGTCTCCGGGGAGACGAGGTGTTTGTGGAAAAGAGAAAAACACATGTTGATGATGCAGAAGAAGGAAAATATCCAAAGAGAAGAAGAGTGGGAGGAAAGATTGTTTTGAACTGTAAAACAGATTAATGTGGGTCGTATGTAAGCGATAATATGCAGCGAGCAGGTCATTGTTGTGAAATAAACCCAGACATGATGCCTAATACACGGCAACTTACTTAAGAAATCAATCATTTGACACAAAATAGTCCTCCAGAGTCCGACATCAGGACTGCGTCTCCATAGCAACGGTCTGTCATACATAAATAATAGACTGTAGAACGCTAATTGACCAATCACAATTGAGTATTCAACAAAGCCGTGTAATAAGTAGGTGATGCCATGAGGTGTTAATAAACTTCTGTGTCAAAATCAAAGTTTAGTTTCTGTCTGAAGTGAAGATTCAAGGACTTCCAAGATTTTAAATTGTACTAACTGAACAGCCAGCTGGTGTATAGAAATGCCACGATGTGCAAGGCGTTTATCGTGCAATAAGTACGCCTTTCTTGATTTTTGTATGTCATTTGTTTGCCATGTATCCTGTAACTGACTGCAATGTAAACGCATCGGCATATAAATGCTACGAATTAGAAAAGAATTAAAAACCGCTTATGGATGTGTCCAACAAACATCGGAGTTTTAATCAGGAGACTCGTGTTTTGTTTTGTAAACTACGTTTGTGATGCTTGTTGACAATTATCTCATGTTCTTTATTGACGTGTTCTCCGTGGTTGTTTCTTTTACTTAGCTTACTTACTTATTTTAAGCCCAACCATGACGTTTTCCCTTAACCTAACTAAATGGTTGTCTTGCCTGAACCTACTAAAATGTGTACTCATGACACATGAACGTCCGTGTAATGTCGTGGTATTTATACGTCTTCCCATGAGACCCGGTTGGAACAACTGAAACAGAGGTTTGTATCGTAGATGTTTAATAACAACGTTGCTTTACGACGAGACGTCCAGTTTTAACTCAAATCACCAAAACGAACTCGCTAAGCTTTGTTTTATTTTTAATTAAAATAATAATGATAATAATCTAAAAGTCTCTGGTTTATGAAGTCATTTTCTTTCTTTTTTTCCCTCTATCTAAAACCAAAACCTTATTTTGTGTGTTTATTTGCAGCACAGAATACAATTTTACTTATTTAATTTCAGATTTTGTCTGAAATAATTGATTTATCATCAGTTGGGGTTTTATTACTACACAGCAGAAGTGGTGCATTAATGTTATTTTATCTTCCAGAGCTGATGTCATAGTGTTTTAAATAGCAACCTCTGGTGTTTTCTAAAAAAGCGCACTTAAATAAATCCTCTGCTTCATGGTTATTAGAGAAAGCGAAAAGACATAATACTATCATCACTCAGAACATGAGAGTCTAACTCTTCTGGTGCAAGAAACACACAGAAAAAAACCCACCTTATGTCCTGTCTTGGTATTAAGTGGCATTAATTAAATTAAATTAATGCTCTCGGTACGGAAAAAAAGAAAAATAACTGCATAGAAATCATGAATAAAACATAAATGTATACAAGAGAATAAGTGAGTGTGTTAAATGAGGGACGCCCACCAGAGGAACTGGAGCACGAATAATAATTAAGGTACAGTTTCAGCAAAAAAAACACACATTCAGTCGTCTGACTGAGTGCGACGCTAATAAACAGAGACGGGGACAAGCTGAGCTGTTCAACAAAAAGGAACCAAATGAGTCTGTCTGCTCCGTTTTTCAAACATCTGTATTACAGTGATGTGACTCAGTACAGAGAAGAACATGTGCTGCTTTACTGCTGCAGAGTAACTTATTGCATAACATCACCTGTAGCGTGCGCTGAGTTACAGCCTGCAGACACACTTCATTTCAAAAGGAAAGAACATTCTTCAACCTTTTCTTACTTTTCTTGTGACGGAGATTGAAGGTTGTGAGGCTGCAGATGTGAAGTCACAAAGAACCACTCAACTAAAGACAAAGACTTCATAGTGACAATGTTGATGTTTGTGTTCGCAATCAGCTCAAAATGCTCAAAGCAGCAACTTTTTCTGCCATAATTTCTTCTAAAACTTATAAAATCATGTATCAAGTATTGAAATCATTATTTCCATGAATGCTTAATAGGATTTCAACCTACACTTAAGGGTTTCATAATTCAAAAGTTTGTAACAAAAAGGAAAACGTGATTTTTCCTTTGAAGTAAATTAGTTTCTACAGAAGAATACTATGTTATATATATATATATTATATTAATCAGATTTTAAAACTAAACAAACTGGTTTCTTGTCATTGCAGATCTGATCAGATCCTCCTCGGTGGGGCGTGCATCATTTCCCAGAATGCCACAGGTGTGAGCCTTCCAGGTGACCCCCACTGACCGCCCCCACCCAACTAACCCCCTCCATCAGTCGCCTGCCGACCCCCTCGGCCAATCAGCAAGCAATCATCTTCTTCAGAGGTGCCATGGCAACCGCATCCGCTCAAAGCCTCAGCGGTCCCCAGCTGCTGCACTGAGGACGCCGGAGAGAGGGGGGAAAAGGAAAGAGAAGAAAAGCATTCTGGGTGTTTTTTAATGGACTTGGAGCCACAGAGGAGCGTGGGAGCGTTTGAATAACAAGGATTTGTCTTTCTCCTGGATCCTGTCTGGGATGCAAAAAGGAAACACTAACTCAGTGGATGTAATGTAACTCCAGGAAACTGAACACAAAACACTGTTTTTCTTTTTGTTTGCAACATGTCGGCTCAGAGGAGGTGACATGCGGCTCGTTCTGCCATGTAGCCGCGACGACCTGCAGAAACCTCCCAGAAACTTTTCCTCCGAACGCGGCCATTTTTAACAAGCTGCTGGATGTACGAACACAGACGCACACACACGCACACACACACACTCATCAAACCGAAACACACACTCGATAAGCTGAGTGAGGAGTTATAAAGTGCTACCAGGTTATTATCGGCCCCGGCGCTTCCTATTTTCGTCTTTAATCTTTGTATTCTGAGTAATCATCTTTTTAATTAATGGCGACGGCGGCGTGAAATCTTCCCCCCTCGCCACCCCTTCCCCCCTCCCCCTCCACACACACTCTCCTTCCCGCCGCCGCCAGAGACACCTGAAACCAATTAGCAGCAGCAGATCTAGATGGGGATTAGACACAGGAAGAGCAGCAGAGATTAGATACAGACACAAAGAAAAGAGGCGAGAAGTGGGGAGGGGGGGTTGAAAGAATCCTGTCAGTCATTGTGGGTAATCGATAGGAGGGCGGAGCGGAGGGCGGGGCGGCGGGCGGGGCAGAGGGAGGATATGGCGAGATCAGGGCGGCAGCAGACAGCAAAGATCACTCGCTGTGAGTCAGCAGGTGGAGTCGACTGTTGGAGTCGTGAGTCCTGACCGGCCACGACTCATTGTCATTCCTCGCGGCGTGCCGGCGAGCGAGAGAGAGGAGAGACTCTTGGCCGGTCGCCACGATCACGGCCAATTAAGAGGATTTGATTATATGCCTTAATCTTGGCAGTCAGGTGGAAAAGCAGACAGGAAGAGAAAGAGGAGGCCGAGCAGGTGCCACCGATACACACCATTATCTCAGTCCGTCTGTAATTGAGTCGGTTTCTGTCCATATCTTCCAGAGACCCGTCGAAGCGGCGGAGGAAGGAGAGGAAAAGCTCTTTTTCTGTCTCAAATGTTAATTTTTCACGTCCTTGTTTAGCGACAACAAACCAAACACACGAGGCCAAACAGATTTACTCCATCTGGAGGACATTTATCCGTCAGTTTGATCCCCTGTTCATCCCTCTTCAGCCTCCGTATCGAGTGGGAGATAAAAGACAGAAAAGTACGAGAGAGAGACAGCAAAGGGACCGAATCTGGAGAGGACAGAGCAGAGACTTCCTCTGTCCCAGACACCCCGAGGCTCTCGCCTTCCTCTTTTTGAAATTTCCTCTCCCCTCCAGGGCGTTTGTTTCCCAGCTCTCCTCCTTGTGGATGGTATACTCTGCACCGTCCGTCCGTCTACCCTGGACCCCGCCGAGATTAAACTGGCTTCCGTCATCAGAGGGAATCTTTTGATATCGGCTCCTGGTGTCGTCATCTTCATTCTGTGAGTACTTCAGTCTCTTCGTTCTTGCCAGTTCTCTCTCTTTCCTCCTCCTCCCCCCCTTTCCTCTCCCAGTAGTCTCCTCCTTTCTATCCTCCTGCTTTATTTCTCCTGCAGAGTCTGTAGACGGTTGATGCAGCTGACGGATGAAATAACAAACACTTAACAATAGAAAGGCCTCGCGGTACATGACGTTCAGTTTTTGTTCTCTCATTTCTGAAGTCACAGATTGTAGTCTTCTTTATTGGTGAGTGTTCCTCTACTCGCCACATCGCTTTGACCTGTGACCTGTTTCTTTATTTAGTTTCATCTATGTTTTCTAGATGTTCAGTCCAAATAATTGCTGTGAATTGTCCGTCCGTCTCAGGGTGAAGACCCACTGAACGCAGTAGTTTGGTCCTATTCATTTTCTATGTCAACGGCCACTAAAAGGATTGTGGGTTAGCAGGTGAAGCAACAGTTCTTTGTGAGCACTGTTTATTAGGGATGGGAAAAAATATCGATTCACCTATGTATCGCTTTTTATTGGGGGTTTTTTTCACAATATTGAAATAGATGTTTTAATGCCAGAATCTGTATATTTGCTTCATTTGAGTCAGAGGATGCAAGCAAAACCCCGTGGCACAATGAAAGTGAGGGCTGGTGGTAGGATCCCGGCCCCACGAGTAGGGCGCACCAGCGGCCCGTCTCGCCCACAAAATCGAGGAGGTGGAGCGTGAGCGCGTGCGATAGGACCCGAAAGATGGTGACGAGTGGTTAACGCCACGCTGCCGTAGAGTGGTATCATTGCCATTGTATCAGAGCTGTTTAGCGAGTACGAGTACATGAGCACAGTATCGTACCCGATACCCGATACTGGTATCGGTGCATCCCTAATGGAAACACTTTGGGTTTCACACATTAAAAGCAGAGCTAGACATCACGACTAAAGCTGCATGCTAACTCTGCCACGGAAAGGAAACGTTATCGTATCGCGGTAACGTTGCGGTCGAGCCGAATGTCGCTCTCGTCTCCGTGGTCAAATGGGCCGACGCTACGACTGTAGAGCACCCAGATACTGACATCTATGTTAAATGCATTGAAATGGCCCCGATGGAGCTGACCATGGATGGATAAAGAGAACGGAGCTGACGGGAGAGCTAGAGACCACCTTGGAGAAGTTAGAGGAAGTAGACACGTGGAACTATGTCCGGTTTTCAAAATAAGGTGTTAACAAAGGGAACTGTACATATAGAAAATACATCTATGGAAATAAGATTGATGGATTATATTCACCAGAAGTATAAAACATTACATGTCGTCACAGATCTTACATCTGTGTTTGGGCATCTCTTCTCACGTGACCTCTTTCCAGCCAGTCATGCTCGGTGTAGGATACGATGTCGATGAACGTGACTCATGACTCTCTTTTAAAGTCTCTCCTTTAAAGGAGAATTCCAGTTTATTTCACTTTCCCATAAATCCGGATATTGTGGCTCTATATGGGTCGCGCAAACGTTGCGCTCACCACCTCCGTTGTAGAGATTTGGGGCGAGCAGCTATCCAAATAAACATTAAAGGTAAACACAGGTAAACACAGAAAGCAGCAGACTAACTGTCCCGGTCCTCCTTCACACCTTTTCTTTACTTGTGAGGCTGTGGATGGTTTTCCATTTAGTGTGATGTGTTTGTGCTGGAGAGGTGCAGTAGTAGCAAATGAAATGACTTCAAGTTTCTAAATTGCAAGAATATAAATGACAAGATACGCACCGTACTGGATGATGGAGACACCAGTCAGTTGTGGCTTTTATTTTGAAGGGAACAGGTGAAACTTTTCATCTTTATTTTACAGTAAATAAGATTTAAATATGACAATTATCTCCGTCATGTGAACTAAAAAATAGACACTTTCCCCATTACAGTAAAGTTCTGTGTTTATTGAAGAAGCATTGTTTTATTTTTAGAGTCACTTGCACATAAACACTTGTGCTAGTTTTACTTCCTGTTTGGTCTCTGGTCTTTCCTGCAGCAGGTAGGCATTTTCTTCTCTGTTTGCTTTGAATGTTTCTGCCTGTTAATGTGACGCTATGCTGGTTTTGAACATGTTTGAAGTGAACATGTTGATCTGTTGACATTTCTGGAGTTTTGTTGTGTGTTGCTTTAATGCTTTAAATGTGCTGAAGAAGAGTTGGTTGATTCAGCTGACTGCTCTGGAGATTGTGAAGCTGGAGCTGAGACCATGTTGGCCAACATGAGGTTACTTAGTGACTTTAAAAAGCTTTGTTTCTCCACAAAGAAACATATAACTCTCTGAAACATTATGATTGTAAAACTGGTGTATGTCACTTCCTCTTGAGGGTTTTCCTGGGATTAACCATCGAGAATAAACATCTTTAAATCCACTTAGAAATCATCGGGGCTGCAGAAGTTTTCTTCAGTATCACAGTAATCCAGTGATAGTTGTCTGTACATTAATGCAAACAGGAGCTATACTATTATTATATTATATTATACATACGATTATATTCAGTAGAAGTATAAAACATTACATATCCCTTATAAATTAAAAAGAAAATACCACTAATTTGTGAGAGAAATGTTTTTATTCTGAGATTTTAAAAATGTAATAAATAATGTCTGATATATTTGACTTCTCTGACTACATACATGCTGAAAATCAAACATTATTAATTAATTAATTTAGATATTTTCCAAAGTAAAAGTCCCTAGAAGTGTATGATTCACCTTTTTCTCATAACTCGTCTAGGGTTAAAAACAGTTAACAAAAATCACAATAAATCGTAATTGGGAGATAGGTGTATCGCCCCAGCGCTACAGCATACTATTAATGGAGATAATTTGTTAACTATAGGCTCAGTAATGGGTCTGTAACTGACTTCACAACGGCACATTTGTCGTTCCTGTCGCCATATTGTTTCCTGTATGCCGGTGTTAGCATGTCGAGCTCACCCCACCTCTACTAGAGACATGAATCCAGTCTGAATGGGGCTTAAGGTGTTTCATCTGGTTACAGTATTTGCAGCCTCTTCCTCCTCCATCATCCCCCCTTTTTCCTCCCAATCATCTCCTCTCCACCACTCTAAATCTCTCCTGCATCCTAAATCCTCCTCCTCCTCCTCCTCCTCCTCCTCTTCCTCCCCTCAGCGCGTGTCGGAGTGCGTCATCGTGGGCGTTCGGTCAGGCACCGCGCTCCCTGCATTCAATCTTTAGTATTCTTTATGTCTGATAATAGTTACGAGCCTCGGAAGTGATGTTCCCGCGTAGGAAGAGAGAATCAATAAGGCTTCATTCAGCTTGTGCATCCCTTAGTCTCTGTGTGTGTGTGTGTGTGTGTGTGTGTGTGTGTGTGTGCGCGTGTGCGTGTGCGTGTGCGTGTGCGTGTATATATAAGCAAATATTCCTGCGTGTGTTTGAGGCCCTGTGACGGACTGCGAGTGTGTGTGTGATGTGAATTTTGATTTGAAACACTCGGGGCGAGCGGCGTGCCGAGATGAGCTCCTGCAGGACTTGATTGGTTGATAATGAAGGATTGTGTGTTTCTGTTTATGAAACCAGCAGAGCTCTCCGTATCAGCTGTCATGGATTCTTATGCACAATTAGTCTTTTGTTGCTTTAAAGGGGCTGGCATATCTGTGCAGCACTATAACTGTATTTTATTACCTCAGCCAAGGCCGAAGGCATAGGAAGGAGGTTATTCTTTCACCGGCGTTCGTTTGTTTGTTAGCAGGATTACTCCAAAGGTTTGTAATTGGATTTTGGGCGGGGTGTGGCACAATGAACTATCCATTAGATTTTGGTGGCGATCTGGATCATGATCCGGGTTTGGAAATTTTTTTTAATAACTCCGCTCAGCCTGTGCATTAACACCACAGGCTTTAAGACATGCGCAGTGTAACTGATGACGCATTCATGATGAGTCACCCTGCCTCTTTCTTTCTGCCTGCAGAGAGAGGGACAGAGAGAGAGCGGGGGTTGGAGGGAGGGGGGCCCACCTGTAGATTCGGCATATTTTCACATTAAAATCCGTGAAATTCCAGTTGAGTTGGACCAAAGCACACTTGGTGATTGTTGGAAAGAGTAACGACGACGGTTTAGGTGAGTGTTATTTTGTTTCTGTCCAGTTTGAATGAAGTGTTTTACGATGCTCCGCTACATACAGCTGATCTCAACGTAAACAATAATACACGTGGATGATGGTGCAAGCTGAACGGAGAAGGGGGATGGGGGGGGGGCAATCGTACTCGGGCAGCTTGGCGGAGGTCTGTGCTCTCCGAGTGCCGTTGTAGTTTTGAAGGGTGTGATTTTATGTGCCTTTGTCAGTAAATACAACATGAAAAGGAAACATGTCAGTTTATCTGGGGAAAGTCCAAAACAATACGTACCACACGATGTAGTAAGGTCGGCACACAGTAGTTGTCTTTGCATTAAAATGTTTGTTTTTAAATAAAGTAAATAAATCACCTCTTGAAGTGTCTCAGGGAATACCTGATCAGAGTAAACAAGTGAACATGACTAAATGTTTTATTTCAACTTTACATTTTTGACACGTTTAGTGAGAATGTATTGAGGTTGGATGAACTGAATCAGCAGAATAATAACAGCAGTGACGTAATGAGAGCTTCCTGCAGGACAACAGCCTCGAAGAAGCACTTTGATTTGTGTTGTTTATCTGGTTTATTGTTCTCAGCTATTACGATGAAAACAATGAGAAAAATGAAGGCCCTTCTGTGAGGAGCTTTGTTTTTACACCAGGAATTAAATCCTGCTTTATAACCTGTTAATTCTTCTCTGTGTGATTTCTTTTCTCCCGGAGCCCAAACCCGAGTCTGGAGCCATTAACAGTAAATAGAGGCGATTCTCAGGATATCAATATGGCTCCCTCAATTATCGACGCGCTGCAGCGTGCAGCCCAGACAGTGACGGAGGAGCTTTTTTAACCCCGCTAACACTCTCCATCCACTGAGCTCTCTCCACCCGGGGCTTTGTGCAGGAAGAGGAGCGGAGGAAAAATGACGGAGGCTCCATAATCGTTATCTTCCTCCGCCCGTTAACTTACTGCAGGTAATAGCGGCCCCAGACAGAAGCTCTTTAGCGGCCGCGGCTGATTGTGGCGTCTAATAGAGTCCGGATGGATGTGGCCGGGTTTTAAAGGCAGAGCCGTTCCGAGTCAAAGTGGCTCCGTGATGGTGTGTTTAATAGCTGAAGGATGGAAGCTTTATAGGGCTGTCCCCATCTCACCCTCACTGGCTTTCAATATATCCCTGCAGCTGTTTAAAAGTCTGGATGAGTGAAAACTCTCCACAGCAGGACACGTCAGTTGTTTGTGTTCTTTTGTAGATGATGAGACGCTGTGAGGTTGGTATAACTGGTCAAAGAAAAACATCAGAATCCTGATAATCAGTCTTTTAGTTTTCACTTCATTATTCAGTCTGGCATCGGCCCGCTGGTTCCAATTCAGTCAAGGGAAGAGAAAATCAATAAGTCAACAAAAAAGTCTATTGTTGCATATTACGTTGTGAACCGTTATCTGACTATAAAGTAAGAAATCTCTCTCTGTCTGTCTGTCTGTCTGTCTGTCTGTGTGTCCTTTGCATATCTTTCAAACTGCTCATCCGATCTACTTCACGCTTGGCGGCTACGAGGACCCGACGGAGGCTCTGCAGACTGTCCAGCATGTCGTCTGCGGCGAGCCTTTACAGACGGCGGGCTCATTGACTAAAGGTCACTTTTGCTGCTGGATGCTGGATATACTAATGATACAACTAAAGGGCTGTCAGTCGATTACATTTTTTAAAATTAATCATGATTAATCGCAAATTAATCACACATTGTTTATCTGTTCAAAATTTACCTTGAAGGGAGATTTGTCAAGTATTTAATCCTCTTATCAACATGGGAGTGGGCAAATATGCTGCTTTATGCAAATGTATGTATATATCTATTATTGGAAATCAATCAACAACACAAAACAATGTCAGATATTGTCCAGAAACCCTCACAGGTACTGCATTTAGTATAAAAAATATGCTCAAATCACAACATGGCAAACTGCAGCCCAACGAGCAACAACAGCTGTCAGTGTGTCAGTGCGCTGACTTGACTATGACTTACCCTAAACTGCATGTGATTATCATAAAGTGGGCATGTCTGTAAAGGGGAGACTCGTGGGTACCCATAGAACCCATTTACATTCACACATCTGGAGGTCAGAGGTCAAGGGACCCCTTTGAAAATGGACATGACAGTTTTTCCTCGCCAAAATTTAGCGCATGTTTGGAGCGTTATTTACCCTCCTTCACGATAAGCTAGTATGACATGGTTGGTACCGATGGATTCATTAGGTTTTCTAGTTTGTTGTGATACCAGTTTATTCAATCTAACTTTAAAACTGAGCCTGCTACAACCTCCGAAAGATTGCGTTACGTTGCGTTAATGCTACTGAGAACAACTGGCTGCTACTGGGGCCAATGAGGGATAACTATGGGCTACTGCTGGCTAGTTAGGACTACTTGACACAATACAGATGGATAAAAGAGCCGCAAACAAACAGTACACTAAACACTCACAATACGTAGCTCGCACACAGACGTTGACACAAACTGCTCCACCAGATCAAATCATCTGTGAATCTGAATAAGTAAAGATGTTACTGTGTGAACGCCAGGTCGGCTCCGGCGAGAATCAGATCCGATAACCACCCGTAAAAGGTGCTTTTGTCTGCAACGAGATGAATGAAAATCAGAACACACAATGACACCAATTTGGAGAGCAATAAAAAAAAGTCCTCTGCACAGAACATTTATGCAAACGTTAGACCTGTAAAATGCCACAATTCATCATCACGGAGCGCGGAGGGCTCCACCGCCAGCGCCACCGCCGTCCTCGCTTCCGCTCCACTGAACCGATCCGTCAACATACGTCGGAGTCAACAAACATTACAGCCCCTTCACATTTATATGAATCTATGAATAATTCAAAGGCAGTCCTATTACCGACACGCCTCGCCATAACTGGGACATTAGGCTTTAATAGTGGAAGATAAATCAGCGTCCACATCTAACCTGATCTCTTCTCCTCCCCGTCTGAGCTCTGAAGAAGCTGACCTTTATAAAACATCCACCGACGGGCACCAAATCAAATGTCAATTCATGTCATTACAGTAACAACCAGCGTCTGAACACCAGACGGACGCTTCGGTTTGACACATCGGCTTTGACGTCACTCTGCTCCGTCATCCAGCATCTCTGTGACTAAATCAAAACAGACTTGTCGGCCTGATCCCTGTAATAATGTGAACTTCATGAAGAATATAAAAAACTCCTTGTTCCAAATGACATATCTACTAACCCAATAAATATACACATCTGGAGGTCAGAGGTCAAGGGACCCCCTTTGAAAATCACCATGCCGGTTGTTTCCTCGCCAAAATTTAGTGCAAGTTTTGTAACATTATTTATCCTCTTTTGCAACAGGCTAGTCCAGGGGTCAGCAACCTGCGGCTCCGGAGCCACGTGCGGCTCTTTAGCTCCTCTCCAGTGGCTCCTTGTGGATTTTTAAAAATGGAAATGAATAACTGTTTTTCGTTTACATTTGAATTTTATTTATCATTGTTGTAGGTCTATGGTACGATTATGACGAGTATTAGGGCCACAAAAATAAATCTGAGATTTCGAGAATTAAGTCAGAAGTTTACAAGAAAAAAAAGTTGTATTATTACGAGAATAAAGTCATAATATTATAAAGTAATACTTTTACGTGTTATTCTCTTTTTTCTCGTAAACGTATGACTTTATTCTCGTAATATTATGACTTTGTTTCTCGTTAAGCTATGACATTATTCTGGAAAGGAGTATTAAATACTTGACAAATCTCCCTTTAAAGGTACATTTTGAACAGATAAAAAAATATGATTAATTTGCGGTTAATCACGACTAATATTTTATACTTCAAATGTCTTGTTTTGTCCACAACTCAAAGATATTCAGTTTATTAGAAACCAGAAAATATTCACATTTAAGAAGCTGCAATCAAAGGATAATGTCTTTTTGTTTTTTCTTAAAAAAATGCTTAACCAATGAATCAATTATCAAAATAGTTGACGATTAATTTAATAGTTGACAACAAATGTTCAACTAGCTGACAACTACCTCTACTGACAGGTTCACAGGTAAAGTACAGTTTGAACGGA
>CAKAOH010041165.1:5000-11030 GCA_916701665.1 Sebastiscus tertius | reverse complement strand
GTCACGGTTCACGTTTCTCTCTGCGGAGGCTCGTCACTTCACAAGACACGGAAAACCTCTGTTGGTGCGCGCTGTGTCAGTGAATGCAAGCAGGCAGCGGAGGAGAGGCTCCGGGTGCCGGTGTCTCCCTGCGGGCGCAGGAGGGTGAGGCAGGAAAAGTCAACACTAGGATCAGATCTAAATCATGTTCATGGAGAGACCTTGGTCTGGTCAGCTAACATTACTGCCAAGCAGCTGAAATATAGAGTGATATTGTGCTTTTAGCTGACGTGTGTCTCCTCACTGTGTTGAGCGATGCTCGTTCAGGTCTATTTAGAGCGAGCAAGCGCGAGCCCGACGCTGACTTTCATTGATTTCACGGCCACAGGTGTCGCTGTTAAGAAGCATTTATGAAAGTTACAAATAGACCCTTTAAAGGTCCCATATTGTAAACATCTTTTATATTATAAAGCAGGTTTAAGTGCTTTATAAATACTGTTAAACTATCAAAACGCTCAATATACGGAGAAACACACACAGCCCGTATTCACAAATTGTGCGTTTGAAACAAGCCGTTAGGATTTTCACAATTCCGTTGCAAAGCACTAAAACGGAGCGTTTCAGACGGAGGGTAAATACAGGTATGTTCAGGCAGACAGTACGAGGAAAGTAAAGTTCTTTCTGAACATTACAGCATGTAAACATGTTCTATTAGAAACACAAAACACAAGTATGAACCTGAGAATGAGCTGATATGGGACCTTTAAAAGGAGCAGCAGGTACTCGATGGTGAGGACTGAATCAAGCTTATTAATACGCAGTTTTTAGGTTTACTTAAATGAGTACGTAACTTTGGTATGTGGCGTTACTCAAGTATGCAAGTTATGTAGCAAAAGTAAGATAAAATAAGTCAACGTTGACTTTTGGTTTATCCGGTTTCTTTCCTCGTCTCCTACCTTTCACTCTCGGGCCCTGTTCAGACCTGGTATCAATGTGACAGCTTTAATTACGTCTGTTCACACCTGGCATCAGAACGCGTCTCCACACGTGTCTCACTTCCCCGCTCTCACTCTTTATGCTAATTAACACGTAGTAAACACACGGCTGATACAGCTGACGTTGTGATGTAACACTACAGGAATGTCAGCAGTAATATCTTATCATCATCATCATATTCCTGAATTTGATTCCGTTTTATTAACATCACAATATAAGGTTATTGTGCCGGCGGTCCCCGGAGGCCTCCGCGCCGCCTTTGCCAGGAAACACAGGTCATGAACAGCGGTCTCCTGGGTGAAAGTCCTGTGTTTGTTTGACCCGACCATCCTCAAGGGGTGGGGGGGGAAACACTAGATTTTGGCCGAGAAAAACTGGCATGGCAATTTTCAAAGGGGTCCCTTGACCTCTGACCTCTGACCTCTGACCTCCAGATATGTGAATGAAAACTTTGAGTGAAAACTGTGTCTTATTTAGATAAAAGAGATGTTGACAAACTGCAGCAGTTGAAAAATGGTAATAAATCACAATCTGATCACAATACTCTCTCTCTCTCTCCCTCTCTTTATACGTCAGCTGCTCTGAGCGTCTCATAATGACGTAGACGGGTTCACAGTGGAGTCAGATGAAAGCCCGGTGTGTCTCATACAGATGTTAAAGGACGCCTCGGTGCGTCGGCATCAGAGGAGTTGGGAGGGATGATGAGGAGTGATGAAGGGAGAAGATGGAGAGGTGAAAGACAGAGAGAGAGTGATACAGCAGAAAGGGGTTATGCAGGGATTGATAGAAGTGATGGAGGAAGAGTGGCAGAGAAAAGGGGATGATTAGGTCGTATGAGGAGGAAAAGAGGAAGGATGAATGATGGAAAAGGGGGAGACGGAAAGAGGAAGAATGATGAGTGATGGAGGGAGACAAGAGAAATGTTGCTCTTTGCAGTAAAATATTTTCTTGTCTTCCTTCTCATGCTTTCCACATCCTCCTCCTCCTGTCGCTGTCGTCTTTCTCTCATCATTCGTCATCCCTCCTGCCTCCGTCCTTGTCCTCACCTCACCTCTCTACTCATCTCCTCTTCTCTCCTTCTTCTTCTCCTCCTCCTGTTATTTAATTTCTTCTATCTTTTCTGCCTGTCCTCTCTTTGCCCCTCTATTCATCTTCTCTTCTTCTAATTTACTGTCATCTTCTAACCCTTTCTTCTCATTTCCTTTCCTCTTGTCTTCCTCTTCTCTCTCCTTTACTTTCTTCTATCTTTTCATACCCATGGATTGTCTCTCCTCCTCTCCAATAATCTCTCTCCTCTTCCCGTTATCACTCTCTGTCCTCTTTTCACCAAACATCACCAGATGTTTTAACGCCAGAATGGATCTATCTGCTTCATCTGAGTCTCTGTGGAGCTAGAAGGAAGTTACCGCTTTTATTGTGGTAGTCTGAGTGACGTGACGTCATATCCGTTCCGTATCCGTCAACCAAAACAAACCTCAGAGAGTCTAAAAGTTAGCGTGGTAAACACTACACATCCAGTAAAGGACGGAAACACTTTGGGTTTCACACATTGACAGGAAAAGCAGAGCTACACAGAGCAGAGCTAAAGCTGCATGCTAACTTCTAAAAAATGGCCAAAATATGTCTGAAAATAGGTCGAAACAAAAGCTGAAAAAAGTCAGAAAAAAAGCCGAAATATGTTTAAAAAAAATTTAAAAAAAAGGTTGAAATATGTCAGAAAAAGGCAGAAAAAATGCCAAAGTATGTCTGAAATATGGCCCAACAAACGTCCAAAAAAAGGCCGATATATGTCTGAATAAAAGTCTGAAAAACGTCTGCAAAATATCTGAAAAAAAGTGCAAAAAAGTTAGCAGGAAACGTTACGGTGTGGCGGTAACGTGGCGGTCAAGAAGTATAGAACATTAGAAATTAAAGATAAAACCACTAACCTGTGAGGGAAACGTCTTTATTCTTTGATTTCTGGGTTGCTGGATAATCAATGTAATCAATAATTCCTGTCAATGATCTGATCTCTTTGACTTCAGGACGTCTCTGACTACAGACATGCTGAACATCAAACATTTACTGGATTCATTTAGAGATTTATAGAAGTTAAAGTCTCTAGAAGTGATGATTCATCTGGTTCCTTCATGGTCTAGAGGGAAACACGTTAACAACAATCACTACATCGAATCGCAATACTTAAAAATCGCAATACATATCGAGTCGGCATCCAGGTATGGTGATAGTATTGAATCAGGAGATAGGTCCTGATAATAATGACCTCTAACTTGCAGCTCCATGTTAGAAGAGGTCCGGCTGCCTCGCCGTCAAAACGAAAGAAAAACGATAAAGAGGCCCGGCGCTGTGAAGACATGGAAACTGAACTGTTTTCTCTCTGCCAAACTTTCCCTGTCTCTCCATCGTTCTTCCCAGAGGTGTAAAAGTAAGTGTGTGTGTGTGTGTGTGTGTGTGTGTCTGTGTGTGTGTGTGTGTGTGTGCGTGTGTGAGGCTGGAATGTGGAGGCTCGTAAGTCACCTCTGATTTTCCACTCCCGCTGGGACACATCCCATTATCAGTTTTATATGAAAGTAGGAAATTCCTCTGTGGTGTGTGTGTGTGTGTGTGTGTGTGTGTGTGTGTGTGTGTGTAGGTGTTTTTTTGGCTGGGGGGGTTGTGTGGGAAGGGGGGGGGGGTGTCTGGCTCCATAATGAGCAGCTTAACAGTGGAATAAAAACTGGGCATTTTCCTTCCCCTTCCCTCTACAGCGCCGTTACTTCCATAAAATACCAAAAGTCAGTCCTGAATATTTAGAATATTTATGCAGTACTGACATAAAAAAGCTGCTTGCCAATTTTATTCATCCAGAATTTGTCGATGGTTTCCCATAGAACCCGTTTACAATCACACATCTGGAGGTCAGAGGTCAAGAGACCCCTTTTTAAATGGACATGACAGTTTTCCATCTTCAAAATGTAGTGTAAGTTTGGAGCGTTATTTAGCCTCCTTCATGACCAGCTAGTCTGACCTGGCTGGTACCGATGGATTCATCAGGTTTATACTTTCATATGGTACCAGTATCTTCACTCTATCTTTAAACCTGAGTCCGCTACAACCTCAGAAAGATCGATTGTGTTAATGCATTAAAGAAATGAGTAGCGTTAAAAGGAGTTTGAGTTCACGCGGTATTATAACGTTAATAAAATATGAGTGATGTTTTAATACGATGCAACAAACTACAATTTCTTTGTGCTTTCATGATGACGATGAAGTTGTTGAGTCTTGAATGACAGGAGGACTGTTTGCTCGGTCTTGGCTTTCTGAATTGTAAGATAAGAAGTTTGTTGGTTACTTGGTTCCCACTGAGCGAAGACACGTCCAAAAGACATCAATTTAACGTCTCTGTTGACGTCCGGAGACGTCCGGAGACGTCCGGAGACGTCCACTGAGGAGCCAGAATGAAAGCTTTTGTGACGTCTTTTTAAAAACGTCTCTTTAACGTTCAACTATTGATGTCAACCTGAGTTGCACGTCCGCAGACGTCCAAAAAGGTCCCTAAACAACCATTGAAATATTGAACCCAACTTGCACGTCCACCAGACGTTATACAGACAGACGTTATACAGACGCGATCTGAACGTCGTCCTGACGTCACGTGTTTGCTGGGTTGAAATGGAAAGGTGGATGCTGCTGAAGTCTTGTTGATTGGTTATCGTTTTGTGTAAATAGGTGGTTTGTTAGTTACTTGACTGTTTGGATGGTCGAAGAGACACAGATGGCTTCTGTCCATCAGTCCCAGCTGTTGCTAAATAATAATGGATGTGCTGCTGAGGAGATGTAAATCCAGAGGACAGAAGGTAATATGGTTAGTTGTGATGTGTCTTACTTGTCTGTTTGTTTCTGGTAACAGTAACAGGATGTCTATTGGATGTGTACTTTTTCTCAAATAGAGCTGCCGATGGATGCAAAATGAATTTCAGTGCAAACTGAAATTATTGTGTTGCATCATATAAGTGAATATGTTTATTGGTTGGACGGACAGTTCAGGGGATTAAATGAATGCATGATTTGAAGCTTGTGAAGTTTAGTTGGGATGTGTAAAAACTAGGAATTTAGTTTGTTTATTAGTTTGATTTTTGCTTTACTGGACAGATGTTTGCAATTATAGCAGATGTTTAGTTTTATAGGATCTATAGGTGCTTGATCGGTCGGTAGGCTGAAAGAATGACTTGTTTGGATGGTTAAAGGTTCTGAGGATATTCTGAATGTTGGTTCTTCAGTGGTAGGTATGAATCAAGTGATTTATGGGATGTATACCAAAGTTCCCAGCCCGATAGTGTGTTTTAGACCTCTTGCTCGCCGTTTGATCGGTCAAACTGAGGAACACTTGTGTGTGAGCTTCTAAAGGTCCTGTAGCATTAGCGTGATAAGTATGAGTTGTTTTGAACAGTCAGTGGATTTATTAGCGTGTCAGACGTCGCATTAGCTGCTTTGGATTCCTTGTTCTATGATAGATCTATGATAGGTTGTTTGCACGGTCGCCTGGTTGGTTGATTGTTTTAATATTAGAAAACTGGAACACAGCTGGAAAGAATCGAGTGATGAGAAGCAGGACTGGGATACAAATAGTTCAAGAGACGGGTTCACCGGGAGATAGAGGAGGAAAAACAGGAGAATAGGGAAGAGATGAGAATAGAATCCAAATTTGTCCTCATCCGGCTGGACGCCATTTCACTTCCCAGTCTGCCCTGAATGGAAAATCAACAGAGGAATATTCCACACCTCTTTGTCTCATCTCTACCTTGATCTTTCCATCCTCCACTTTGGACAGAAGGTAGGAAAAGAAGTTTGCGATCAGCAGGATTTAATGCTTTGCGTTGTTTTCTACGTCGTGTTATTGGCGAGCACACGGCGAGGACTACCAGGAAAGATGGAAGCCTTTATCTGCCAGCCTATGGTGGTTAACAGACTCCAAGATTCACTTGCTTCCTTCCTCGTTTTGGCAGCTGAATATGTTCCTTAGAAGAGAATCAAACTCCAAACGATGGCTGGTTCCCTGCCAGAGCCGGGTCCAGA
>CAKAOH010041164.1:30226-58622 GCA_916701665.1 Sebastiscus tertius | reverse complement strand
TAGTCAGTAAACTACTGCAGTGCCTTGCAGCCAGCACAGCGGCGCTGCAAAGCACATGCGACTGTAGAGAAAAGAATTCGCAAAAACAACTTCAAAAACAAAAATTCATATGAAGTGCTGCTTCCACCTTTGTGCTCATCAGGATGCAGACTTGGATAGGAACAGGCAAGCATGAAATGTGTTATGACATACAGAGGAGAGGAAAAGAAACATTTGCTGTGCAGGGAAATCAAAATGACACCATGGACACCCAAGAAGTGGACATGTTGATCCTACAGCCTCAACTTGTCCTCTTGTATCTTACTGCATTAAGGCAAACCCTCAGTCTCGCTTGCTATATATTCCCAGTGTCATGGTTGTGCAGGCAGGTCGACCTAAATGCAGAAGCAACAGGAAGGCAACGGGAACTGAAGAAAATCATTTATTTATCGGACTGGTTAAGGGCAGACGAAGGCAAAACAGAACTGGCTGGCTCGAAACACGAGGAGCAGAGGCGAGGAGCAAAACAACAGCTGCAAACACCGGGATACAATGATCACCAACTAATAAGGAAGAATGGGAAACACACAGGTATATATAGCCTACACAAAAAACTAATCACAAGAACAAGACATAGCAGTCTTTAAGCTTTTAAGCTAAGCTCTGTAGGCTCACTGGGTCCCACAGTATTAGCACTGAAAATCTGCAAATAGCCCATGAATTTATTCAGTCCTCCAAAAGAGTCGTGATGATATAGTGTATCTAATTGATTTTTCTTCAGTGACATCAGGTGACGGCATAGCAAAAGATCGACTGTTCTGAAGACGGTGCATCCGGTTTCCGCCAGTGTATTGCAAGCCTGGCGGCCCAAAGTTGACTCACCACCGGGCCTAAGCATCAGCGCTGTATGCCTAACGTTAGCGGTCAAGAGAGAGAGAGTGTGAGTGTGTGACTGACAGTGAGTATAACTTTATAGCTGTGAAGGTAGCGGTTCAGTAATAACAATAATAATAATAATAGATTAGATTTATATAGCGTTTTTCAGAATCTCAAAGACGCTTAACATAATAAAGGGAAATACGGTGTGAGACAAACGAACGACAAAGACAGGCAACATTCACAGGCACACTCTCATGCATACACGGACAAATGGGTAGGGGGAGGAGGGGGCTACAAGTAAGCAGAGGAGAAAAGATGGGTTTTGAGGCGGGACTGGAAAATGGTGAGGGAATCGGAGTCTCTGATGGGTTGTGGGAGTGAATCCCAGAGCTTGGGAGCTGCCCTGGAGAATGCTCTGTCCCCAAAGCTGCGGAGGTTGGATTTGGGGGTGGAGAGTAGAGAAATTCAGGTTCAGTGTGTGTACAGTTTAGACTGTCGGTGAGTAAATGCTACAACTCCTGAAGACCCAAGCCAAGTTCCTGTGTCTTGTTTCTTATTTTTATATAGCATCAAATCATAACAGAAATTATCTCAAGATGCTTTTCATATAGAGCAGGTCTAGACCATACCCTATAAATTGTTTGCCACCTGCTGATTAAAGTGAAGGGGTTAGCCCCAAAGTTAGAGACCACTGCGACTCAGCATCGTTTAAGATGGGCTGACCTTTAAGGTGGACCAGCACTATTCTCATTTTAGTGACAAGCCGCTCCTCCGAGTTTGCTTCCCCCAACTCCCACCCCCCAAAAACAGGACACTTGTCTTAAAATCATTTCTGCTGGAAACCCTGTTTTTTCCCTCATTGACCTCCGAACTTGCAACCCTTCAGCTCCCTTAGTCCCACGCTATTCCTGCTTGCCCCTGTGAAGGATAATGATTCCACACTCTTATATCCTTCTCCACTGAGGTAACGTCCTGTCTATGACCACTGGCTTGATTCACAGATGGTGGGACAGTCTTCCCGGCCATCTGCTGTGTGAAGCTTTACCACCACTTTTCTCCATACTCTGCCATCCTGTTGCCGCTGATGTATGGTAAACATGTTCCAGGACAAGCTGCTAAATCTCACTTCACCTTTAGCGATGAACGGATCTCTGATCCCTAACAGCATGTATAGGCTAAGAGAGAGGCAGGTTCTCTTTTTATTTCGGCTCCTCTTAGATATTCTGCCAGCTCGACAGATTGGCGATCAGAGGAGAATGTCCTCCCATGAAAAAGGTTGAGCACCAGTCGTTTCAGCAAATTCCCAAGCACAACATGTTTACGTTCAAGTGACAAAGCCCTCTGGCAGTTGTTATAATGCTGATTGTTGTCTGCTGGGTGAGAGGGAGGAAGTCAGGTGACAGGTTATAGAGCGACGAAGAGGTAAGATGGATGGGTCCACAAAAAGTCAGAGTATAACATGGGAGACTGTAGTTCGTTTCCTGTTTCCAAATAACAAGTAACGCTGGTTTCTTTTAATCATGACCACAGTCGTTCACTAACCAACCAACCAACCAACCAACCAATCAACTAAGTGGTTATTATTTTTGTTAAGACAACGAAGGTCCCCTATCTTCAACGAAGCAGTAATCTTAACCGAAATGACGATGTTTCCTTCAACCTAGCCAAGTCATAGGGCAGATTGACCATCAACAACAAGCCCTCAAAGGACTAAAGTGTGTATTCAAACACTTGCTTCCTCAAAAGAAAACTACATTCCTGCTCTTATGCTCTAAAAGTGATTTCTGTGTTATCTTTCTTCCGGAGTACTGTTCCGTCTCATGGCTCACCTCCTCTCAGCTATCAGAGGGTGGAGAGTGTTACGGCCACTGCATGCATCCTGCGACCTTGACCTCACTGGAAGCAAAAATGCTTTCCTAGCAACCCTTCCCGGTCTTGCCATCAGGCAGAATGTCAATACTGTGCGATACGGTGCGTTTTCCATGTTAAATGACGAGGACCACCACAGCTTAGCAATCCTACATATTTGAGGACACTTTAATCAATTTGACCTCTTCCACTGCCTTAAACGACATGTTTAAGTGGAGTTAGGGGCTGGTTCACTGAATCAGCATGCACTACATACAGTGTAATCGTGGTCATTTCCATTCCAGGAAGGACTCTATGTGGGACTTTTTTAGAGTGCTTTCACACCTGTAGTTTGGTTTATTTGGTCCAGGCCAACAGATAAAAATGACACATTGCTGACTTTTAGTTTGGGTCCAGTTCGTTTTCACACTGGCTTTATGAACTCACAGTGTTAGCATTACTCACTGTCAGAGACATCGGTGAAATACTCTTACTGGAGGTAATTTCCAAATAGGCGTATTAGTCGTTTGCTTTGACATAACCACTGCGGTAATATAGTAGAGCATGGATTTAATGAATGGAGGCGCAACTAAGTCCGCAGAGCGCTGAAGCCCCACCCTCGCTGCTGCACAGTGCACTGGTCGCTTGTTTATTCAAAGTTAATATAAATTCATATTCAGTGTTTCCCAACAATTACCTAGACTCTGGCGGCCCGCTATAGTCTACTTTGTCCAGGCTTTGTCGGTCTTGATGTACAGAGCAGCTGCTTGCTGGTTTTGTTTGTTTTGGGGTTTGCTCATCAGTGGGATGGCTTTCCCACTTCTCCGACCTTTCGTCTGCGCATGTAATTTGTTGAGAGCTACATGACCACTGTTCACATCCTAAAATTAGCCACTTTACTTGTTACTTGACGAGTCCCATAGGCGTTATAACAGAACAAGAGGCCACATCTTTACTGCACTGTCACATTGAATGAGTTTTCAGACTGGGCGTAGCCACTGTTTGCATACTGTGCTGGTGCCTACTGGCTGTTCAGTCCAAAAATAGCACTGCATTGAGAAATAGATCTATAGGAAGTTCAGTTTGAGTAATACATCCACGAGTTTGAAGGCTTATCAAATGGCAAAAGAGATGCAATGGCAACAATAATTATATCCTTTGCCACCAAGATTGCAAGGTAGACCACAAGACTACAGGAATGTATAGGGCTGTGTATTGGCAAGAATCTGGCAACAAGATACGTATCATGATACAGAGGTTACGATTCAATATATTGCGATACAGTAAGCAAAGTGATATATTGGAATTTTTCAAATCTAATTTTAGGAAAACTGTCACACCGCCATATGCATAAAATCTGAGTAAAAATATTTTTCTTTTTTATGCAATTATAACTGTACTGCAATTAGTCCCTGTAACATCAACATCATAGCACTACTTTGAGAGGGCACATACACTGAGAGGGCATCTCTCTTTGCAAATGAAAGTGCGTGAAATGAAAATGAAATAAAGTATTTAGTTAATATTTGCATGTAAAATCTACAGTGTTTTTGATAGAGTTGTTCCGATATCAATAACGAAAATGCGTCCGATACTGCCCAAAATTCGGTATAGGGTATCGGTGAGTACGCAAGTCTATGCATCAATCCGATACCACAATTTTTTTGATGCAGTAAAAACAAAAAACGTATTTAACCAGAAAATAATTCTTCTTCAGTGCTCCGAAATGGTAGCCTTTACTGTGCTGTCGCCCTGGATGTATCATGGCTGCCACTGGCAACTACTGTTTTAGAGCAGCGAAGAAGAACTGATTTCAGGTAGTTTGTTATGTGACGATAGCAAACAACAACATTGTGGTGCTAGTGGAGAGTGTAACAGTAGGCAGAGCGAGGAACATGTCAGCCATTTGGCAATACTTCACAGTGGAAAATCCAACAAGTGAAAATGAATAATAAATAAAAAGTTCTGGGCCGTACAGCAAAGATAGTAATCATATCACATCCATACATGGTCAGTAGTAAACAGCTGTTAAATAATAATAATAATAACTATATATATTTTATCACGTTAATCACGCTATCACAATAATGGATTGGTAATCGGTATTGGCCGATATCGCAAATTCAGGTATCAAAATCGGTATTGGGCGAGGAAAAAATGGTATCGGAACATCTCTAGTTTTTGAGAATCGATACAGTATCACAAAACATAATATTGCAATATTCAACATTTTTGATATTTTCTTACACCTCTACAGAAATGCGGGTTAGCACATATTTGATCGGTCAGTGCAATGCATTGTCGAATAACATTGCCTTACAGCAAAAGACTTGGCTGGCTGTGCCATACCAGTATATGGGTTCACACATGGAAGTGCAAGTATGTGTGCGTTTGTGTGTGTGAGACAGAAAAGTATGCTGTATATGAGAGGAAGTGAGCCAGCTGCCAGCAGGTCGGTGAGGCATTTGATGAATGTGTTCCTTAAACTCTCAATGAAAAGGTCACAGGTTCAGCCTGACCTCCCTCAGAGAGTCTCTGACTCTATACAACTCTAATGTTACACTCACGCCAATAGAGCATATTGAATGGAGTATGCTGCCCACTCACACTGACCGCAACAGTCATGTATTGATGTATTTAGAATTCCATATTGTTCTGTGTGGTTTGTCCAATATATTGAGCAATGGCTCGAAGTAAACCAACTGCCATTTGGCAAAAGCACTTTAGCTAAAGAGCAATAAGCTAATGATACTAAATAGTAAACAATGCCAACTTGAATATAACATTCTCCAATGAGCCATCTGTAAACACTATGAATAAATCCGTGTGCCGTTTGTGTAGAGAAAGAGCTTTCCCTTTTTTCAAGGCAACACTTCAGCAAGTCAGTGTTTTCAGCGCAATGCAGAACCTGAAGGACCACATACTGTTCTCAGCTCCAGTGTGTGCTGCTTTCGAGGTCATCCATACTGTTCCTGAAGCATAGCAGAAAATGGAACTAATGTCTACTACTACTTCCTCTTCCAATTACCAGTGTGATCGGCACCTCAGCTGACAGAAGCAACTGAAGCTATGAATGGCGCTCCACAATGCATCAAGCTTTTATTACCAAACAATTGCAAAGCACGCTTTCTTTAACTGTGTTACAATTGGTGTTTTCTTACTGTATAAACTGATGTAGTACTGTGAGATGCCTCCATCATAAAAGAATCAATGGAGCGTATAGTGTGAAGACTTTGTTGTGATGTAGAGACACCTATTTGACAAAGAAAATGTGTTCAAGGGTGAGAACACACTAATGATTGTGTTTTTGTATCGTATTTTTGGCCAGACCTACGTCCATTACAGGCGGGGGTTTTCTCAGTTATAAAAACAGTTTTTACCTCAGAGAGCCATGTTCATTTCAGTGTTGCCTCAGGTGCTGCAGCCTCACAACATGGGGATGAGATGACATTGAAATCTTTAGGAAGACATATGTGTGATATTTACATTCAATCAAATACCTCCCTTTAATGCCAAGGTTGGTACTGTGGATCCCAGTGAAAATCACAACCAAACTATGCAGCTTTGCACAGCTCTTAACCACTTTTAGAGGTCTTTACATAAAATGTGGTTCCCTCAGCAACAGCCCATTAAACTGAACCATTTTCACCAACACGCTCAGACAAGCCAGGGATCTTCACTACTCCTTTCCTACGACCCTCTTTAATTATGGCCTATTACTGACACTAATATGTCTCTCTCCAGCTCACTTACCTTAATTCCAACCAATAATATGTCTTTACTATTTTACTCTTTAACGTTACGCTCAACTTCATTTCATTTCCTCTTTTTTTAAGCTAAATCCATTATTTAATTTATTTATATTATTTTCCTCTTATTATTATTATTATTATTATTATTATTATTAATTATTATTATTATTATTATTATTATTTTATTTTATTTTATTTTATTTCGTGTGACCAAGACCAACATGGGATGGGCGGTCCTCTTTCTATGTTTTTATTTCATGTCACGGACACTCAGTTATGTTCTGCATTTGATATGATGACCTTTGCCATGTCTGCAAAAAAAAACAATAAAACAATTTGGAAGACAAGCCAGGAGCTGGCACAGGAAGTATAAAATGAGTGACTGGTGGAGAAAGACATGCATCTAGCATGCTGTGGAGACAGATATTCGTTTGTAAATTGCTGAACCAAACAAGATATAAACGGAAGTAAATATTGGATTTGTATTCATTAGGTGGCCAGAATCCCAACTGTGTTAAATGTGTGTTAAATGGTGTTCCCCTATAAACCCCGCCCTGCCCCAAACTTCAACTACGATTATTGTCTCCTATGCAATGTCCTGCTTGTAAATCAACTGGGCCACGGGACTGCGCAGCGTCTCTACTCGTCTGTGCACGACTGAGCACTATTCCAACAGCTGTCAATATGAAGAAGAATCAGCAGACATTATTAGGTCATTATTATTCACCGTCACTTCAATTATGTTATTTGTCAGTCACACGGATGCTGGAAAAGACAACGCAATACCACATGAGTCCCGCCTCATGCTGCTTGTCATCTAGTATTTAATGCCACCATTAGTTGGGATGATCCATGTGGCAGAGACAACTGCAATCATTTGATCAGGTTCTAAACTGCAAATGGTCTGTGCTCAAGTACTCATAATACTGCCTATATAACATACAATATATGATATTAATAAAGTCAGTTGCATAAAAAGTAACGCTGAGATTGAGTATCTTTATCGCACAATCAATGTGACAGATGCAGTGATCCATCCTCTTGTGCTTTCACTCTTGGATGTTTAATAACTGGTGATGTAACTTTCATTATTAAACCTGGCAACCGACTGGCAAGAGAAAGGCTCGTTGCATGAATCAGGCGACAAGTCGATTAATCTCAGACGATTCTTCAAGAATTCAACCCTCAACTAGATGGAAAATATTCCATGTTGTACAACAGCCAAGTTGATAAGGAGAATTTACCATACCATTGACCACATAGCCATTACAGTATATTATTGTCTTTATGAAAATCATAAATCATTTTGCTGTAATTATTTTTCTATCATATATACATACATTTATAGTATTTTAAATGTTAATTCAGTCCAAATCCAATTCACCCCTCTCAGGAAGTGATGACGTATATTACTGCTCAGTGCGTCCGGAAAGACAGTATATATTGAACAATATGGTGCCTTCAAATGAAACTTGTGAGCTTGAGTTTACAACATGGGAAGTCGTGTACACGATATGATGGCATTCAATTGGTTAAATCATGAAGAACACCACTGTTAAGCAACGGCAATATTAACATTACTGTCTAGAAGCCACAGAGGCTAACAATTTAGCAAGTGGGTAACATAATGCAGTAAATGCAAAGGCATAATGACAAAGGTGGAAAAAGATGAGGTCATTGGGAATATCAGCATTTTTCTAAAACATATTATAAAATTACGAAGGAAAAACAATATACAACTAAAATTACAATATATTAACTTCTTATGCGCCGAAAAATTCACTTTCATGGCCTCCGCCATTTCAGACAACGTCAACAAACACGTCACAAGTCGTAAACTCTGAGCTTTCAGAAACTTTCCACATACGAGGTTGTGAATACGACAAGAGAGGGGCGTTCATATGGACTTTTCTAGTGAACACGATAAACACGACGCCACTTGAAGGCACCAATAGTACACACAGAAAGTAAACATGGCCCCAAGTTGTTGCCTAGCAATGCAACGCCGTTGAAATGGTCTGTTTTTTCCTCTGCTAAAAGATAATAGATTGCTTCTCGTGACAAATTCAGTGGATGAAGCAGATGGAGGAAGGGTGGGATGGTATAAACTGAATGTTAGTTGAGTGAGTTGTGGAGCATAAAGAAGAGTAAAAGTAGTAATTAAAAGTGTGTGTATGATTTAGCCTAAGGTTTCGGCTCTGGCCAGTTTAATGAAAAATGGTAATTTGATTAAAGAGAATACAACAGTATTACTTTTACCCTTAAATCCAAACCTGAGGTTATTCACTTCCACCCTGCGTTCCTCATGAATAATGAGCTGCAGATTTCATTTCAGACGTGAAGGTAAAGGAACATCTGTAGTCAATGTGCAGGTGTCGGACCAAAAGGCGTGATGCATTTTTAGCAGTCTTTGAAAGGAGAAATTGAATCAATCATGCAACCATAAAGCAGTGTCGGCTGGGAAATGCATGTGTGTGACACGGACATATATCATAGGCTTTTTCCTTTCTCCATCCCCATTACTCCTTCACACTCAGAACATATATACGCAGTTTGCATGTTTATCGCATGCATCTCCAGATGAATTCTGTAAAGGCGGACGCTGCTTGGTGGTTAATTGCTATAAGGCACCAGCTGCTGAAGGCGAAATATAGAAATAGCATGCTTGAATTGCGCCCCAGATCTCTTTCAGCACATAGTGGATGCATTTTAATTATGGCACATTTTCTGTTATAATCCAACGAGCGACATTAAAGGAAAGGCGCTTATACCGCCACATCAACTCTGAGACTGTGTCTACGTGAAAATGTGTGTGCACGTGCGCTATATTATTATATGCTGCATGTATTGGGCCTATACGTACATGGTTATGGCTGATTGAAGTGACAGACACAGTGGGAATTCAGTAACTAGGCCACTCCGAGGATGTGATGACCTTTAATACAGCAGCCACGCTATTACCTACAGATGGATCGTGGGACTTTAATCAACATGTAAGGGGTTTAAAAGGCTCTGGTGAATAAGGTGCAATAAGCCCTATCTCAACTGCCTCAATCACTTACCTCCTGCTACACCAAGCTGCTGCCAAATAGTCAAGTAGCTTAAAGGATACAGGTTGAGTGTGTGCATGAGTGGTACTGTACACTCGTGCCTGTGTTTTCTGCTTCACTTGGAATCAGATTTCAATTGCATTATACAGTACAGTATGTCGATGGGGTCGGGTTTTGTGCCTGTTTATTTGGTGAATATGATATAAATAGGCTTGATGGCTGCATTGAATGTATTCAAAAAACATTTTTTTTCAGCTTGTAAATTGGTTCTGCATCCTCTTCGTATTGTGTGTGGAAATGAGTGCGTCTATAAGCGACGCGCGATAGAGAGGTTCTTTGGTTGCAGTCATTAAAATAGCCATTTTATTTAGCTGTTAAAAAAGATGGCCCACACCCGTCACAAGGTAAATGGCCAGGGGTGTCAAATTCATGCTGGCAGGTCGACAATCACGTATTCATGCAGGACTGGAATGGAGTCCTATTACGCTGGAGATTGAAATCTATTCCTCACAGTCAAAACTCCCTCTGGCCGATACAAATGTAGATGTATGCACATGCAGGTACAATCAATTTACAAGCAATACATGAGCTGACGCCATAAGGTTCGAAAGATTAAATGCGACATTTAAATGCAAATTATTCTTTATTTTAATTTGTATTCATGTAAGATAAGAGCAAAATTGAAACTAGAACATGAACCTCGGTTTATTTTGAATGGTAAAGAGCATGTCCATCTATTGAGCCGTCTAAAGTTCCTCATTTCATTTTTTATTGAAACAATGTGAGGATTATCTGCTATGCAACCACTCCATACAGACTGTAGACATAATCAGCAGCTTTTTCCCCTACTAGAAGATTTTATGAGAAAATCAAACTTCAAACTTTCCCATAAACACATTGCCATAGTTTGGACTGAAAGCACTGCACTGCATTACTCCCGGTCTCTTTTCTCAAACTCTCCTCAACACTATTTAAAGCTGAAGGAGTCAAAAAGATTGGAGCAAATATGATTAAAAAAAGTTATTTTTATAAAACGGTCACTATATCCTGACAGTAGTACATGAAACAGGTAACATGAAAAAAATCATGTGCTTCCGTGTCCTCCGGTGCTCCTAAAGGCATCTGCACAGACCGGAGGAAAACAAGCAGTAAGAGCTGATCTGAGGTCTCCTGTCCAGCTGCTGTCTATGAGAGTCGGCTTTCAATCACTCGTGAACTCCGACCAAACGGTCAAACTAGGCAGCGCTGATCAAATATGAATCAATATTCTGTGTACTGTTTCGCTGTAAAATGAGAAAGTTTGGAAGCTATTGTGAAATCTGTTGAAGGAACGCCAAGTTCCAGTCACATGACCGGAGCACAGCCAATAGGAACGCTCTGTCTGAAATGACCTGTGATTGGTCAAAGTCTTTCGTCACAGGCTAGTTACAATATGCTGAAAGGTTATTATGGAATTTTTGCCCAATGATGCCAAAAATATACTGCCTACTGCCACTTTAATTATGGCTGTATTATGCTGGGTGGTTATTTGTGTCTGTAAAATAGGTGAGGTGAACTTTTCAGGTCAATTTTACTTTCCTGCAGGGTCTCTGACAACCCCAGCCCTAATCAAACTTTCCTCTTTTTGCAAAGTTTTCTAATTCCTCCAACGTTTACACCTCACTGAGTTCGGAAACGGATGAGGTGCAGAAATATTTGGATATCGAGACATCTCCCCACGTTGCTAAATATCAGTCCTGGAGGCAGGATATGTGACTCAGCCCCCGACCGATAACTCAAATCGAAAACCAACATGGCAAAATCCCTATTGACAAACTGTCACCTCTAAAATATACACTGACCCAGCGTGTCACTTGCTATTGTGTGCCAGTGCAGGGGGGCATCAATAGTTTCACATTTTATTAAAGCTGTCCAAAACAGAATTGTATACACAATGTCGATTTGATGTTTAGTATATAATCTATAGAAATGCATACACTATCACTAACACAACAAGACTGTAGAATACATGGGCATGCTGGTTCCCCTGCAGCTCAAAATCCAGATCCACTTTGCTCTAGTCTGTATTCAGTTCCAAACACACTCAATACAACACACATTAAAGGTGCTAAATTAATTATCCAGAGCATTAATATAGCAGCAAACAACTATTTGCTATGTAAAGATATAGAGGAGTCATGTCTACCTGAGCAGAGAATGAAGTCGCTCTCCCTTTGTGTGGGTTGTAATGTGCTTTTTTTAGGGAGAGCCAGCCACGTGTGCTTTTAGTGCATGCATGTGAGTGTGCCCCACTAACTAGCTCACAACCGCTGCCCTGCCCTGCTCTGCACTGCTCTGTACTGCTATCATACGGCAGTTACATCTGATAACATTGTCCCGACCGACGGCGTCATTGTGGAAGCGTTGCAGCCACCCTGTGATTCTCCCTTGAGTAAACACTGTTATCACTCTGTCAGCGCTTTCACCGTTGTTTGCACTGTTAGCTGCAAGCTGCCAGCTCTCTTTCGCCATGTTGAGAGGCAAAAGAAATGCTCCCAATCCCGTATTTAACACCTTCAAATTAAGCCAACACTTAGAGAACTTACTCATGCAGCACTGTAAATGTGTCCAACAAGTAAGGGAGTCACGATTCTCCAAATCAACAATTGGATTTAAACTTTTTTTTCGGTGCCGACGTCTATGCAAATATGAGACCATTGAGTCTTGATTTGTGTATATATAAATTATTTATATAAAATGAATTAAAAAGAACTTATTTCACCAGTCAAACAAACAGTTAAACACTAAAAGAAGAGGTACTTTACAACAACAGCTTGAGTTTCCTCCCCTGCAAAAAGCCACCAGATCCTGGTGCCGTAGAGTCAGTCAAATCTATTTGTTTATGATGCCTGCAAATATGTCCTGCCATATTTGTCGTTGCCTGTTGCCTGAGGTGGCGTATGACACCCGTATGTAGCTTAGCCTGTTTTTCTGTCAATGACGTCTATGTTGTTTTCATAATTTACTGGGAACGTAAAATTTTGCCACAACAGTGAGTTCAGAGAAACAGGAGAATTTTCCACTTCTGTGTTTTTCTCCGTCATCTCCGACTCTGTCAGTGGCCATGGTGTCTCGAAAAGTGCAGCTGCAGGGTACACTGTGTTGTCTCTGAAGTGTTGTTGTTGGCTTTTTTTCCAGATGCGCGCAAGTAGGCGGAGGTGGAGAGAAAAAAAAATGCTGGGAAAATCGCAGATTCTGCTTTGATTTCAAAGGTAGAAATCAAGCTAATTTTTGATTTAGAATGAAAAAAGTGTGGCACCCCTACCAACAAGCGTATCAGAGTCAGTTCTGTGGGATTTCAAACTAAGCAGGTGATTACAATGTAATGATCTAAAGCACATTGAGGACAAATGGCAACTCAATAATCTGTCCAAGCAACACAAAAATCAACACGTTCATTATGTCCTCTCACTGCTTACAAGACCAAGACGCACAGTGACTTTCATATGTCTTTTATTTTCTGAGGAGGGAGGTGACTAAACAGACTACAGTGGAAACACGAAAGTGTGAAGAGGGTGTACAGAGCTGATTGGCCAATTAATCAATTAATCCATCAACAGAAAATCATTCAGAAATCACTTGATCTCACTTGTCAAATGTGAATATTTGAACTCTCTGGGAAATCGTTGTGGGCATTTTATGTTATAAACGATTAATCAAGAAAACAATCTGCAGATTAATCGATAATAAAAAATAATGAATAAGTCGTACTGGTGTGCTCAGTTGGGTTTAAGATGGGAAATAGTGTTCATTGGAGGGTAACTTCAGTATTTTTCAATTTACTTTCATGAACTGGAAGTACTGTGAAAAGGTTAAAGTTGCATGACAAAAACACAAGCATCCCCTGCTTTATGGTCTATTTGACTGTAAATGGGATCATAATTCACTAAACGAACATCATGCTGTATTGAAGAAGACTTGAAACCAGTGATTGAGACCATAAACTCATGTTTACAATGTTTACTGAGGTAATAAATCAAGTGAGAAGTAGGCTCATTTTCTCATAGACTTCTATACAATCAGACTTCTTGTTGCAACCAGAGGAATGAATGTAAGTTTAAGGCACTTTGAAATTGGCTTCACTTCTCAGACCTGGAGATAGCCCACTGGTTTGTGTGGGAATGTTCATGTTCTCAGCAGGATATATGCTCTGATCCTGCACAGGGTCTAAACCTCAACCTTTATCATGTGAAATATCAAAAGAGGAGCCTTCGTGACTTTTCACCCTGGAGAGATGATAAAGATTTAAATAAAGATTTTATACAGAACTTGTGTTCTCTTCTGATCAGCGTCATCAATAGCAGCCATTGATGATTAATTTACTGTAAGCCTACTTGCAAATTGAAGATAATTTTTGCATGGTATTTCTGATTCCCCTTTGATATACTGAACGATTGAAGGGCTGAAAAAGCAGGCATGATTTCCAAGATGAGAAATGAGAGCATTCATTGTGACGCCAGTCAGACATAAAACATACCAACATTTTGATTCATTATTTCTCCTTTGATGACCCCAGGGCCATGAATGAATAATCCTGCATGTTCTTTTGAATTGTATATGTACATTTGAGATATTTATCGATCTGTTAAAAACTGTTAATTCTATGTGGGCATGTTATCATGCTGCCCTTGCTATTTATTTTTGTTTCATTTTTCATTCTAAAATAATCTAATTATATATATATATATATATATATATATATATATATATATATATTATTATTTATTTTTTTTTTTTTTTCCTCACTCTGTGAACTCTTTGAACGTAGCCTCCCGGGGCTCCTATTAGTACGCCATGTGAAAGGAGAGATGAGGGGAAAAGAGCATCAAGGTCTTATGAAAATCACTCCTCTATTGGTGAAAGGCATGGAGAAGGGAGGACAAGACGAAAGAAGGCATAAGAGTATAAACACGGATGCTGACGGGAGGAGACAGTTCAGGACTAATTAGAGGAGAATTCATATATTCTTACTCTGATTAAAATAAATAGATTTATATGTCAGGGTAGGTTAAGAAAAATATGGTAAAAAGTAAATGAGGGAAAAAGTCATTAAGATCGAATGTTTACAAAAAGTAATGCAAAGTTCTGACACAAGGAGACGAAGGAGCTTAAAAGGAAATATTCATCCTCAAATTCTCTTATGGTACGTGTCCACAGCCTTTCCACGCTTCCTATTCATTGTCTATGGAAGCAGCCGTGCAATGCATTCTGGTTCCGTTTCAAGAGATGGACCATCACGTTGGCCGCTCCTCATTTGCATAAAGTTGAGGTCTAGGCTACTATATGCAAAACAGGGGCGTCCGGCAGGACTGTGGGCACGTACCATTACTCTTAGAAACTCTTGTAATTACTATTCCCAAAGAAATACCCCCAATTAAAACTGTTGACATTGAAATCTGCAGATTATCCAGTCGGGATGTCCTGAGTCGGTATCGGATCGGTATCGGGGCAGATCCGGGGATATTTTTAATGGATCAGTATCTGCTAAAATAAACATATGAATATGAACAATATGAACAATATGAACCAATGCCGAACCTTTCTTTACTGACTTTGTTTTGTCCACCTCAGCTGCTCTCCTGGCAGCCGGGCTCTACGGTGCGAACAGGAAACGCAGAAGATTCGAAAAGAAAAAATTGTAATATCACTTGCACTTGAAGAGGAATTATGTAGCGTTTGAAGTCCGTATAAACTGAATATGAGATCAGGGTGTCATTAGACATGAAAGTCGCTGTACTATGTGCAGTAAAATATTACGTGTAAAGTTACAAGTTGCATTTTGGAGAAAACAGTGACTTCGGAGTGTTAAAAAAATCTTCTTGGTGTGGGCAAGTGAGGAGGAGTGTGTCCTGCTTGGGGAGATGACCTCTTTGGAAAATAACCCGTGACTTGATGTAGGTTTGCTTCTAAGGTTTGCTTATCAGAGCATGCACCTCTCAATTTACCCTCATTCTCTCTCCTTGCCTCAGTTCCCCTGAAATCCACCTGTTTTTCCACCTTATTAATGTCTTCCTCTTTTTATTTTAAACCCATTTGATCTTTAATAATTTTACTTTAATCCCAGACTAACTGTTAGATCAATTTGCACCTTAGCACATTAGATAAAGCTGCAATTTGGTTTAAGCCTGACCTTATAATTATATATAACATATTACTGTAATTCTGTTATTCACAATAATCATGAAATATTGATAAGCACCACAGGGGATAGTAGGAAAACAAAATAATAAGTAAATCTAAAAATCTCACCTAAAGTAACATACGTGTGTGTGTGTGTGTATACAGTGTGTACATACTTGTTAGTAAGCCCCACATGTGACTGTGTATGTGTGCGCTTTCTTGCATACAGTATGTGTCACTATAAGTCACATCTCTGTCTGTGCTCCTGTGAACAGAGTTACGTAATCACAACCCCAACGGAGAGAAATAAAAAGAGGGGAAAAACATAACAGAAGTCATTATGAGATGTGGCTCGTTCTCCTCCTGGCTTAGACCGCTGACAAGGCTGCGAGTTACTTAAAATAGCCCCCTCTGTGTTGTTATCCACATTAGAGAGCCAACAGCATCCCGCTGTGGAATGAGGCCAAAGAGAAATCAGTAGCCTGATGTGGGACATTCAGATTAGTGGTAGGCTGGATACCAGGCTGCAGAACGGTGTGTGTGTTTACAGTATGTGTGTGTGAAAACAATAATGTGGATATGAGCGAGGTATCAAATCTTAATCCTTTTTTGGTATAAGCCAAAATGTGTCTGTACAACATTGCAGTATCAAGCCGGTATCAAGATTTGACAGTTTAAAAAATCAGAGTGATATGTCAGCTGATATTAAAGGTCTTATATTTTTATGTAGATTGATATTTTTAAAAAATAATACATTCACAGAGCTTTTAGAAAGGTGACGATTAAAAGTATGGCTTTTCCTGAAAAAAAATATTATGATTGTGAATTAATCATTTAAAAAATGGTACAAAATAAATGTTTTGTTTATCACTGCTGAAAATATCCGACCACTTCTAACAAGGCTTGTGAGACAATAGTAAAACAACGTTGGTATCACATGGTATCTCTGTGTCGTCAGCGATCAGGTTGCCAGTTAGTGTGGAAAAAAACTGGCAACCACTTGTTGTGAAGTGAATGCAATGGAACGGAGGAGGGAGTATGTGACATTTAGTGGCTGAATGTTATCAATATTATCGATTGCACCTTTAATTAATCTACATGACCACAACATCATTAAAATATGTTTTGTGCTCCCCTACATACACATTTCGATATTTGGTAAACAAACAAAATTAGTTTTAAGCTGCCACATTATCAGCGACGGCACCAGAGAATTGTGACTGGGGGAGCTACAGAGGGGCTGGATTGTTTATAGCAGGTGTTAATGAATTTAGACACAACAAACATTTACAAATAATACTACCACAGAAAACGAGATTGAATGATCCTGGGCTAATATGCATCCATATCCATAATTGCATGCTACTACATGTTTAGGGTTATACAACAACACAAGCACAACTAATTATTTGAATTTAGAATGAACAAATTGAAGTTTATGACAACAAGCACAAACAAACAATGACAATCCAAATCATAGTCATCACAGAAAGCATCTGTGGATTTACAAAACACTGCAGTTGTGAGCCAAAACCACTGTAACACCAGCTAGAGTCGAATATAGTAACGCAGAGCCGTCTTATGTTACTGTGGAAACAGGAATACACAACTCCTGCTCTCAGCTGCCTGCCAGCTTTAGCTCACGATATGCTGCGTGAGCTAAAGGCTCAAAGTGAAAATGCTAACATGTTGATGCTAAGCAGGTGTAATGACTATGAACATCATCTTGGTTTAGCATCTTAGCATGCTAACATTTGCTATTTAGCACAAAACACAAAGTACAGGCTCATGGGAATGTCATTTGTTTTGCAAGTATTTGGTAACAAACCAAAGATAAATAGACAAATTGAAATGTTAACCTAACAATGGCACTAGATGGAAAGTGAATGGATCTCCAAAGTTATTACAATTCATCCTGATGGGGACATGAATGTATGTAACAAATTATATAGCAATCCATCAAATAGTCTTTGAGATATTTTACTTGAAACCATAAATGTCTTAAACTGTCGAAGAGTGATTGGCATCCCATGTGTAGAGCAGAACAAACTTCCAATAACTCTAAAAGACGGAGGGATTTCAGATAGAAGAATTTAATCTGCTTTTTTATTACACCCCATAAAAACACATACTTACACATAAAAAATAAACAATTGGGCGCAGCAGCAGTGCTGGCGACAGTGAGAGCAGATGAATGCCAATCACTCACATATTTTATATATATATATATATAATATTTAATATATATATATATATTTTCTGGTCATGTATAAAAATACAATCATTCTGGGACAGGATTGTTCAGATACTTGAGGAGATTTTATGCTACAAGATTCCCATGGACCCCCAGGTCGAGTACCTGGGATTGATACCCAGCGATATGATTCAAAATAAGGACATCTATTCCTTCAAAATCCTGATACTTGCAAGTAAAAAGGCCATCACAAGGAGCTGTAAGGAGGGGTGTTATTAGTGCATTGTGTGATGTGTATTTTATTGTATTTCCATATTTGTAATGTATTGTTTTGTCATTATCACACTGTATGTGTAAAAGCCCAACTAGGACAAGAGCTGAAAATTAACAATAGCTATAAACTCTCTGTGCAGCACATCAGTTTCACACCCTGTATTGGAACTATGTTAAATTGCAACGTCCCTACCAAATAAAAATAACATCAAAACAATCAAGCTGGTTGAAATGTGATCCTGCAAGACCAGGACTAGTGGCTGGACATTGTAGAGGAAATATACTCCATGGAAAAGCTGACTCATTATCTAAGGACTAAAGCAAGGACCCATAAACAACGCTGGGGAAAATGGACGTCGTACAAGAGAAAAGAGGAGTCGTGCTCTCAGCTGGTCTGAAAAGAATGGATCAAAGGTTGTAAAGAGAGAGCAGTGCTGCCCTTTTCTGTTTAGTTTTGTTCCTATTTTTGTTGTGGAATTTGTTCAGTGTAATAAAAACTGAAAAAGAAAATCAACCTAGAGGAAAAACACTACAGGAAAGGGGATCACCTAAGCCTGTAGGATTCCTCCTTGCGGAAATATTTCATCCACCCATCCACCCGTCCATAATCACTTATCTTTAGGAGGGTTGCAGGGGTGGAGTCGATCCCAGCTGACATTGGGCGAGAGGCAGCTTACACCTTGGACAGGTCGCCAGTCAATCACAGTGCTGACAGAGACGGGCAGCCATTCACGCTCACATTCACAGCTATAGTGGTAGATCGAACGTCTAACTATCATTTTGGCATTGTGTCAGCACGACTGTTGAAGAATGTGGACCATTACTCATCCCTAAATATGAATGCAATGAAAAATACTGTAAGTAGATGGAATGAATGTGTAATGCCAGCACCAGGGCGCGGGAATAAAACTGGGGAGGGGTGCGGGGGGACGGGGAGGTGAAGCCACGGAGAGGAGAGACAAATCGCAGAGCAGAGCAGTCCTTGTTCTGCCTGATATCCTCCTCAGTGACACCTTCTCCCTCAGGGTATTGTGACATCCAGAGGACATGTCCAAGCAACTCTTATCAGCCTTTGCAACACACACACACACACACACTAACACAGGATGATTCCCACTCAGGTCCCAGCTTGAGGAGCCCTGTGTAGGTGTGCGGTGACTAAACTGTTCTGGATGATTTATTTAACGTCTTACCCTTTCAGTGCCGATCCATGACTGTAACGATCTTTGACTTACGCTCACGTTCCCTTTTCAATTCCAACACACAATTAAGTAAGAAAGATAATGACCTTGATATAAGCTCTTTACAGTCCGTGCGGACTTGCATATGTGCGCCGCTTCATTAGGAGGCCCTCTCTATCTTCAGACTTCCAGTAAGCCAGGCGCTGTTCATGGTTCATTTAAAGAGGGGCTATTTCTGTCCTGCACATGATGCGGAAAGCCCTTCAGTAATGTATATGAGAGGACACTCACGTGTGGCCATCATGTGCTCTGTACATAGGACAGTACATGGCACTATGGGGACTATAAGTGCAGATAAATGTCAGAGCGGTTTTCAGGTAGGCTGCCATGTAGACGCTTAAAAGGTGATGACGAGGTGATAAGTAAAAGAGGCGAGGTATTTGTTGTTTTTTGTAATGCTGGAGTGTTTGTGGTTAATGGTGAGGGAGTGATTATACTAAAAATAGCAGGAGGTGGAGCCAATTGTTCAGCTGTTGAAAGCCGCGGAGAAGCTACGGATGTGAGCTGTGAACAGTTTTCATTCTTCCACACTGCAGGTTGTAATCTGACCTTTTGGCCCGACTCTCTCTCTCAGCACAGTTCAGTCGGATAATCTGTTCGTCTTGAGACAGAGAGATCACTGTGGTTTTCTGTAGAGTAAGTCTGCATTCAGCCATATTCTGCATGCACACACAGCTGCATTTCCAAATCCAACACTGCCAGATTTCTCTACTGTGTGCGTTAGAGCAACTACAACAGCTGGAGGGAGCAGATGTTACATGGTGTCCCAGAGGTAGCACAAGGCCACGCACCATCTCGCCCTGTCAGAGCGCTAACACAGACAGGCTGGCTCAGGGTGAGGACTAGACAGGCCGAGTGCTGCGGGGCGTCGGGGCAGAGGAACCCGCTCATCACTGACGCTAATTAATACTGAGAGGAGTACTGCCGCATACTGTAACTTCAGCTTACCTCATTAAAAATGGTCAATCCCATGTCCTGTCTTGCGTCCTTCTGCTTGGTCTTTTTTTAATTTTTCCTCTCCTCTGTAATTATCAACCTACGTATTGCTTCAAATTATCATTCCCTCCACAGCTTCATTTCTGTACATGTGCCTCTATGTCCCTCCAGTTCCAAGTATCTGCTAAAACTGTCTTGTGAACATAATTTTAAAGTAGATAATGTGTAATGAGAAGCTGAACAATGAAGCCTTTGCTCCATTTGTGACTTAATGGTTCTGAAAATAGACCTGAACATAAACATTAAAAAAGAAAGCAGTATATGTCACTGAGGTTTTTTCCAGGAAAAATGGACTTCTTAGAACTCCTGGTAATCGATGTCTCCCTGCTACGTACAGTAAGTGTCTGTCTCCTACTTTGTCTGCTTTCCTGCATAAGGCTTTTCCATTCAGCACATTAGTCAAAACTGTCTCGCAGTTGCAAGCTGCTGCATGTATCCATCTTTCTGTCCGTTCTGCCTTCCCGGTGCTGTGTTGTGTCCTGCCCACCCATCTGTCCAGATTGCTGGGCGGCCTGTCCGTGGGGAGACCAGGTGGAGGGGCTGGACACAGGAATTTTCAACAGACAACAGATTTTTCTCATCCACACACCTTATAGGGCAACTGCACACACCTACTGTGAACACACCATATGTCTAACCCATCACATACTCAAAAAAAAATATATATAATCTTCTGAAATCTACAGCCCAAACCATCTTGAGCAAAACATGTTGCAGCCATGAATCTCAGTAGCCGGGTCATATAATGTGACAAGTTGATGCTCATAAATGCCTACTTTCATTAGACTAGATGACTAGCATACAACCAAACCTTGTAATGTGAGGCGCCAGTGCTAACCACTGCACCACCGTGCAGCCACCCTCCCTGCAGACGCCTCAGTGAAATGAATCAATCATTCCCATGTTCTTTGATCTTGCACCAGCTAGTGAACCTTACGGCAAGTGAAGACCAGAGTTTACTACGCAAGAGTTGTACCCATAGACTGTATATAAGAAGTGGACGTAGTCACTGTGATATCACCCATCGGTTTGTGGACCACAGTTTTGAAGCCTCGAGTTCGCTATTTTAGCCGTCGCCATCTTGGTTTTTGCTAAGTTTAACCAAATGCTGAATAAGACATTTTTAGGCGACCAAAATGTTACAACAAACTTTCATGAACTGAAAACACACTGTGAAAGGGTTTAAGTTCTGAGACAAAAACACAGAGCCACGCCCTAAAGCACACCCTGCTTTATGGTCTATTTGACTCTAAATGGGACCATAATTTACTAAATGAACATCATGCTGTATTGAAGAAGACTTGAAACTAGTGATTGAGACCATAAACTCATGTTTACAGTGTTTACTGAGGAAATAAATGAAGTGAGAAGTAGGGTCATTTTCTCATAGACTTCTATTTTGCAACCAGAGGAGTCGCCCCCTGCTGGCTGTTAGAAAGAATGCAAGTTTAAAGCACTTCAGCATTGGCTTCACTTTTCAGACCCCGGAGGTTACCGCCTGGTTGTACCCCAATGATATGACGCCATATGGCGCCGTGACATCTCCTTTAACCCTCCTTGATTCAAGGTGCCTGCAGGTAGAGATGGGAGGAGCCATAAAACCTGACGTAGGCTGGCTTATTTCACGCCAATTTTGCCCGGGTGGTGACGTTCACAAATGTCTTTACAAGTCTTTGCATAACATGGGATCTCACAGTATAGTGGGGGTGGGGGCGACTTTCTATGTACCTGACTTGTAGCTCATTGAAAGTCATGTCACACCTCATGGTACTTAAAGCCTGCCAGCACCCTGCACTCATGGTCAATTATGATTCCGCTGCTGCTGCTTTACGGGGTGCTGTGTGGTAGGAATGCAAGGGGTGTTTATGTTCAAGGGCAAGTCCCTGCAGAGTGAATGACACCAATACCACACACCCATCCTCTAATCTAACCTCCTCATTGATCCAGAGTGGAGGCAGTAAACAGCCGCACTGACTTCTCTGTGCCGAGTGACAACTTCCAAATATAATAAATCCGGTGGGGTATAATCTGACTTCAATGCACATATGGGCCTACAGCTATAACAGTCTTTATGAGCGATCCTTTCAATTTTTATTCGAAGAAGGAAAACATTTTAACCCAAAACTGCACTTTTGTGTGAAAAAGTTTGAACGCAGCATCTGTTGACAGGAAATTTCAAAATGGAAGAGAGCCTGACAGACGCATGTTATAGCTACTTTAGGAAAGAGATGACAAAAAGCTGTAGTCACTTCACGAGGGTTGTGTGATAAATGCTGTTGTTACGCTCACAAATCTGCCATAATACGAGAAATCTGCTGGTAATTTACAGCACCAAGCTGTCTTCATGCATCATTTGCATTGAACTTAGCTTGTTTTTGTGCAGTGTGGTCTCCAAGAGAAGCTGCTGTGCTGCAATGATACTACAATTCTAGCTTCATTTCCTCCTTTGAGACTAACGTCTTACCTTTTTCTCATAATTATTGCCTTGAAGTGAGATTATAACACTTCAACTGCTGCTGCACGTCATAGAAATCGAGGTGACCTTGAGAGGAAAGGTGGCCTTGTTAGACAGAATAGATTCAGTCCTGTGTCATCACTAGCCATGTGTCCTTCTGAGCATCCTTGAGCTACACACTGCACTCCTTTCTACTCGATTCAATTCAAAAAGAGCATCAGCTGGTCCTCAATTATACATCCTTTCTACAACACTTTCTCTAACAGTTTGAGGACTCATTTTTATTTTAAATTGAGTAGATTTACCAGTGTCAAAATTTAACCGAGTCATAAATCTTGCTCTCCATTCCAGACAGGCCAACGTTTACACTGTATAACAGTTCATTTCATTTATTTTTGAGAGTGCAAGATAAAGAAAAGCAATCCCAGAACTGGAGGAGTGTGACTGTAGGAGCAGTAATATGCACGCTGTTTGCAGTAGACTCTCACTTTCATTTAATAAAATGGGTCCTCTGCATTACAATTTTACATTCAGTTACCTGCTCGTAAAAGTGAGAAAGAAAAATATGATGTCACCCTGATGCAGACACATATTGATCCTAGTTGCCAGAAACAAATGGGCTACTTTCAATGAGCACTAACAGATTTTAATAGAACCGATTTTTCATCTCATTCAGACAAAAAAATTACTGGGGCCGACCATTTTACACTGTTCAATTCCAGCTTTTAATGGCCCGTGTTAAATCGGACCCATCTGTCCTAACTAACCCGCTTCCTTGCGCCCGTGGAAAAGTGGTGAAATATTACATCCCAGATCCACAGATATGAGGTAATTGCAATACGATTGAGCTTTGCAAAGATGTCTCAGGAACGCCAGGTGATGAACACTTGGACCGCGATAATGGATGTTGCAATATTTCTGACACAACTGTACAGCTCATCAAGCTAAAGGTTCCCCTGAAGTAATAGGGCATATGCCAGGTTAAGGCTCTATAAACATTAAATAAAGCCAGAGTGAATCTTTATAATTAAAGTCACTGGGATGAAAAGCCTTTTGTGTTACCCACAGCCCTTCCCCGAGGGCATTCATGTCACATGTTTTGCTGTAATCTGCACATTTTGTGGTGGATATGGGACATAAAATCTTATTATAGCTGATTATGTATGGGGATACTGACATCATGGTTTACATCAGTCATCTTGTGATACTTGACAACGCAGAAAACGCTTCCAGTACGGACAATGTAAGAAGAAATGAGTCAAAGAGAAAACAACAAACCAATCGGTTACAAGTGTTGTCGTGATTACACAAGTATGCGTCAATACATTTTCTTCTCTGCAGTTAAACCCCAAATCAGTAAATCATTATCATCAGCCATTTATTTTGTAGAGCTATAAGAAGCGAGAATAGACCGCTTACACACACACATGTGTACATGTACACCAAAACAAGCTTTAGGGCCATAGATTTTGTGTTCTATCAGTAGTTATTATAATGACCAGTTCTCTACGAAGGAAGCTCTAGTGCCAAGAAGGCCAAATTAGCTAAGGAGCTCAGCAACCCACACACTCATCACTCCCAGTATGTATAATGAAAACAGGTGCAGTCTATAATTCACTAACAAGCAGGTAAATAATCACACATGGCCAATCCCCAAGCTGTGGGCTAACCAGCGATGGAAAAGGTGCTTAGACTCAAAGTCAGATCAGCACCATGGACAGCAGCCAGTGAAGCCCCTTTGGCAAGGTTTCCCTAACATGAACACGGCAGCCAGCAAAAGTTTGCTGACACATCTGTGCAACAAAGTACGAGGAGGGGTGTAGCAGGGAGTGTGTCATTGGCAATCTAGTGCCAAAGATGAAGCATAACTAAACAGAGCAGTCTAAAAATCACATCAAATGCGTTTAATGTAGGCAGGTTATGCTTATCTGATTCATTTTGACCACCACCGGGGCCAGACTAAGGCCAGCTGTGGGACCACTTATATTAACTCGGACACCAAGCACTCATTTTAGCCGTGGAGTATTTACGATATTAAGATATGAAGTAGGACAATGTGTCATTTTATCTGCAAAGGTAACAACTTCAGGTTTGCTGTACAGTTCCACTGGGGTGTTATACAACAAACATTCGAGTAGTAAACATATAGACAACTGATTCATGTTCACATGTAAAAGAAACAGTGCCTAGATAGATACAACCTGCCTGCGTGTTTCTTATGTATTCTCTTAGCATATAAATAATAATATAGCAGCACTACAAAGCTTATACTCTGATAGGTACAGATCAATGTTTAACACTGAAAATATCAATGCATGTATGAACATGACTTACTCACTTGTATCTACACAAACAATAACACTATTCTAGTTAGTCGTTAAAGCAGCGCTGCTCAATTGGGGGCCTCGGGGCAAATGTTGGCAGAGTGACACTTAACGCAGGAAGTCAGTTTAGCACCAGTGAGATAAGAAAAAAAAGGAGAGGCAGAGACAGTAGAGAAGGACAAAAGGCATTTCAATTACGGGAACTTGGCATCCTAGTATCATTTTGCATCTTAACAATACAACTGTGTTTGCTTTTGGCCCGTGGCCCACCACTATTAAGTTTCAGCTTTGGCCCTCCAAAGGAAAAAGGTTTGGGCATCTCTGCATTAAATTTAATTACTCGTTATACAGCACAGCTTCAAAACAAAACAAGAATGAAGAAATTCTCACAGGCACCTGGCAGACCTTCAGCATGGGCTCATTCACAAATCACACACCCTCAACAGGTGACCAATAAATACTAAATTGGGGGAAATCACAACTTATTCAAAGCCTGGCAGGGTCTGTCCCTGCCACTATAGGCTATCTATATGCAGACAGCACACTGTAACAAAATCACACTGCAATAAGAGAAAACCTGTTATATGATACCCTGCTGTTAAATTAAAGAACACACCCTGCGGGTTGCAACATTAATTGCATTAAATGTCAAGGTATGTGGAACAACATCTTGCAGCAACATGAGCCCTTACATCCAAACCAACTATAAATCCAATTTATAGACAGGCACTTTGCAGCCTGTGCACATACACTTGATTAAAAATTACAAATACATCCAGCTTCCTCAGTGTATATATAGCCTCACAGGGATTAACCAGAAAAGACACAACTCAGACAAATACACCAAGAATGACCGCCAATGAATAATAGGTCGATGCAAACCACAGTGGGTGCAAAAACAAGCATAATTTAGCCACACAAATTAAATATAGACTTCCTATATCAACAGCAGAATAAAACATAAGCAAAGCAGATAACACAAAGACAACAGAGATGTATTAAACAATAGAAACTCCACAAACACACTCATAACGCAGTGGTAGTTGACATTCTCATCTGTTCCATTCATCAGTGAATGAATATTGTTGTACTCATTAGTGTTGCACTGGTTGTTGTCTGTATGGCATCCTGTGAGTCCTCTCTGCTCCTTCATAATGTCCCAGTCCTCCCTGTCTCTCTGTCCCACCGCGCTCCAAGACGTCTCCAAAAAGTTTGGAGAAAAGCTCTGCAGTCACAACACGACAGAAATAAACAGTCACAAACAGCAGAACGTCTTCAATGAAGGTAAAAGTTCTTCGGTGAAGGCAGAAGTCACCACGACCATTTTAGCATTTAGCATCTTAGCCAGAGATGATTACACCACCTGTGTTTGATTCACTCTGCATCCAATCAGTGATCAATAGAGGTGGATGCAACCTAAAGCTATAAGGTACAATAATGCTAACCAACCATAACTTTGCTTATTCTACTCCACTACATTTCAGAAAGTCAAGAAATATTGCACTTTTTACCCCACTATAGACTACACACTAGAAAATAGAAATAAAGGAGTATGTATCATGTCATTTATGTACATAATGCTACAATATAAATAAAATATATGAAAATAAATATAAGTACTAAAATTAAACATAAGGAAATGAGAATATAAAAATGAAATGTGTACAAATATTTGCATTAAGACGTGCAATATAAAGCATATAATACAAAATGCTTATAAGTACAGAAAGCTGAGAACTGGTGTGTAGAGGTGTAGTTGTATTCACTTTTCAGAGTAAGGTTTTTATATTAAAACATATGGTGAATTTATAAAATAATTAGGGCTGTCAATCGATTAAAATATTTAATCCCGATTCATCACATGATTGTCCATAGTTAATCGAGATTAATCACAATTTAATCACACATTTTTTAACTGTTCAAAATGTACCTTAAAGGGAGATTTGTCAAGTATTTAATACTCTTATCAACATGGGAGTGGGAAAAGAAGCCTGCTTTTTGCAAACGTATGTTTATAATTGTTATTGGAAATCAATTAACAACACAAAACAGTGACAAATATTGTCCAGAAACCCTCACAGGTACTGCATTTAGCATAAAAAATATGCTCAAATCATAACATGGTAAACTGCTGCCCAACAGGCAACAACAGCTGTCAGTGTGTCAGTGTGCTGACTTCACTATGACTTGCCCCAAACTGCATGTGATTATCATAAAGTGGGCATGTCTGTAAAGGGGAGACTTGTGGTTACCCATAGAACCCATTTTCATTCACATATCTTGAGGTCAGAGGTCAAGGGACCCCTTTGAAAATGGCCATGCCAGTTTTTACTCGCCAAAAGTTAGCCCAAATTTTGAGCATTACTTAGCCTCCTTCCCGACAAGCTAGGACGACATGGTACCAATGGATTCTTTAGGTTTTCTAGTTTTCATACTATATCTGAATATTCACTCTAGCTCTAAAACTGAACCTGCTATAGCCTCTGAAAGACACTAGTTCCCTCGACAAAAAGCCAATGGGATTTTTTATTGGGTTTTGGATTATTGCAGAAAATAAGCTCTGTGGTGAACAAACATTTATGACGGACTACTTATAATTTTTCACGGCAAGATAATGAACCCCACTTTTATGATTTTTGAAGTGTAATGCAATCGGCAGAAGTAAAAAGCAAACATTAGGCTATAATTGTCATTAATTTTGCAGGTATTTTGGTCATAAACCAAAATATTAGAGAAATTAGAATTAGATGACATTAGATGTCAGCAAGTCCAGAATCATGAAAGCAATAACAATTGATCCTGAATGTCATGAAACTGCACCCAATAGCTTCTGACACTCAAACCCACAAATATCAACCTCATTGTGGCGCCAGAGGAAAAGTCATGTGATCAAAAAAGTCATTAGGATTCATCCCATGGGCACCATGAATGTATCTCGCAATCCATATACTGTAGTAGTTGTTGAGATATTTCAGTCTGGACCAAAGACGTGGACTGACCGACATTGCCATCCCTAGAGAGCCATGCCGCAAGCATGGCTAATGAGCACTTCCAAAACGGATTAAGTTTGTCTACCATGAGCTTTCCCTTAAGTGGTTTATTTAAATATTCTATATTAAAAAAGGATGGAAGAATGCCATATCGGTTGATCCCTGACAGTTTGGCCACATCGACACAGCTTGAAAACACCATGCCATCTACCTGACAACCCACAATCACGCAGCAATCTGTGTCTAATAAAGGCAT
>CAKAOH010041164.1:16221-30206 GCA_916701665.1 Sebastiscus tertius | reverse complement strand
GTAAGTTTGGAGTGTTATTTTACCTCCATCGCGACAAGCTAGTATGACATGATAAACCAATGAATTCCTAAGGTTTTCTAGTTTCATGTAATACCATTATCGAAAACTGAGCCGGTACAATCTCCGGAATATCGATTACATTAATGTGATAAAGAGATTAGTGGCATTAAAATGAGTTTGCATTATTGCGTTAACTTTGGCAGCCCAAAGATAATACATTGTTAAAGATTAAACCATTTGTTTCCAACCAAGAAAGCAGTGTATTTTAAATAAGTTTTAATTTAAATTTTTGTCCAGCAGGGGGTGTTTCATGCATCCTTGTAACATCACAACATCGCTCTTGGGTGAATTATAAAAAGACAAAGGGCTATGACCTCACTCAGTCTCAAATGGCTTTTTTTTTTAGCTGCAGGATGACGGAGTTATGATTTAATGATAATAATAAATCATATTTGTAAAGCACTTTTCTAGACCCAAAGCGGCAAAATTATGAATACTGATTTATTACTGATGTGCACTTCGGTGTATGCCACATGACAGTAAAAGAATACACTAGCTGCAGGGGTAGATCCCGGATTTATTGCTAGATCCCTGATTTATTGCTCTGAAAAAAAAAAAAACAGCTTTGTCTCAATAATGTCAGTAGAGAGTATGACCGTGTGACACTGTGGCCTTCAGAGGGAGAACAAATCTCTCTCACACTGCGTTCCTCTCTTTCAGTCTCATTTAGTTTTTCTTTATTCCTCATTCTGTCACTCTTCATATTCCTCTCTCCGCCACCTCTGCCTGCTACTGACTCAAATAGCTCTGCTGTGATGCACACTATAGCACTTTCTCATCCCGTTAGGTATGGGCAATGTGTTGATGATGCAATATCCAAGGTTACTTTACCTCTCAGGATGCTTGTCAGAGGACATTTGAAATATTCAGCTGGGGACACTGTTCTGGGAAAAAAAAAGCAATGGATGCACATCTCTCTTAATTTATTTACATTTCTGTAATGCTACATATTTACACACACATACACACACACACACACAGATATTCTGCTTTGTGCTCTGGAAGTGAAGGTCGACATGCAATCTCCAGCATTGGGATGTCAGGGGGAATGAAAGTTTAACATGCATTAAAAATGTGTTTGTATGCGTGATTACAAGTCTGTGCTCAACTGCACACGGGGAGTGGCTCATATTGTGCTGCTTTATTTATGTGCAACCATGAGAGCTTTGCAGCTTATAGCCATAGATGGGGGCCGCCGACCTTAGGAACGGCTATGCATGCCAACCGTGGATGAAATTGCTGCCTAATCAATGCCTTACATGTCACGCTATATGCTCACAGAAGGACACAATCATGAATTACCCCTGTAGGCTAGAGATTAGGCGGTAGCTGGATTTCAAAATAGGAAATTGATGAATGTTTTCTGTCTGTCTATAGTGTTGATATCCCCCCCCCCACCCACCCACCCCCCACTTACCTCCTCTTACTGCTGACAAGTAGGATTTGTATCGGTCATGTTTCTGAACCAGAACATTATTAATACATAATAAAACATTTACCGTAGACAGGGCGCTCCCTACTCTGCGATTACAAAATGCTGATTAGCCTGTCATGGTTTGTTGTTGCTGGATGTTCCGGTTGTCAGTTACCAGTAAGTCTGTTCAAAACAGAGCCGACACACAAATAAAAAAACATGTGGTTCAACTTAAAAACTTTAAAGTTCAAGGGCGGCCTTAAAGTTTCAAGTAAGATTGAAAAAATTGGATTTACTAATAGTTTCAACTCATTATTTTGAGTTTACTTTAGCTTTGGATTGCTCACTGTACTGTTAGTTGATATGACTGTATAGTACTTGTTGTTTCAACTTAGCAATGCCAGTTCAAAATATAGATCACTTATTAACATGCATTCTCTTCACTTGTCCCAATTAGTAGTTTCAACTTACTTATTTTAGTTAAAAGGAAGTTTTGACTTTACTCTTCTAGTTAAGATTATTTAAAAGTATGTATTGTTTTAACTTATAAATTGTAGTTAAAGCAACACACCATGTCGTGAGGCAAAAACATATATTTTTTTTATGATTATAATAACGTAATTTTCAATAAAGTTTGAGGTAAATATTGAGTTAATTTGGCAGTAATTCCAAAGAAATTTCAAATAGGTTACTTGCTAATTATCACCTAATTACCATGAAATTTGCAGACCTGTTGGGTGATGATCATCACATACCCTATGGGAAGGACATTTGCTTTACAAAAAACAAGCACTTTTTTACTGTTCTTCTGTTGTTTGATTGCTACTTTGTCTTTCCCACTCACCTCGTTGTCAATCTTCATTCATAAATTGATCAGTCAACTATCTCATCGCTTCCTATCAACCAATCAGTTGGGGGATGCTGGTCTTTATAGATATGACTGCAATACTTTTTTCAGGCTGTGTATCATGCAATCCTCTACCTCCGTTATAACCACCATCATCTTTTGTTTGTCTCCAGAGATTTAATGATGTCTCTTCACCACTAACTGCACTGTACACTCATGCTGTGAGTGTTTTTATCTGTATCGCAATAGATGGTAAATAGTGTTATTCACTTCTAGTTGATTTCTTCTATTGGAAATTTTGAAGTGATATTTGACTGAAGTGGTTATTTAATGACATACTCAGGCAAATAATGTACATGGGAAGAAAATACCAGCAAATGGCTCATTAGTTACTACAAGAGTTGGCATAGCAACCACTAAAGCACAGCAAGCCGTACTATATCGGTAGGTTAATTAACAGCGTGAAATATATCAATAGAAATCAGACTGCTTGGACAAAACTACTCACAGTAGTATAACAGCTGTTACGTGGCAGGATACATGGATATAGTCTGATTAGAGTCAATCAATATCATTAATTAATGAGAGGTGTGTTCAGAAGGGTCTAGAACCTGCAGTACCTGGACGTTTCTAATTTTGTTCGTTCTCTGTCCAAACTGTTGATCCTCAAGGTATTAGGCGTCAAGTTCCATGGAAAGGTGAATAACAAGTGAGGCGGACAAATTGAAATTACAAAACTGGCAAAAGTAAAAAAAATCTATAATCTGAAAAGAAAAAAAAAGAATAATTGACAACAAATTTGATTAATTTCAAACACGACTAACCAAATTATAATCATTACAACAAGTGGAAACCTCTTATAGTGATCACGGTTACAGTGATCAACTGCTTATATGGATTGGGACAGAATCATTCTTGTATAAATGCTGTTAAATAATTCACTTATAGTAACCAAGTAGTCCGCTTAAAGTGTTCATTTTGGATCTTTTTATACATGACAACACTTAACTCCCATGATACTTTGCCTCATGGTAACCCGTCTGCTTCCAGCTGGCTACCTGAGGCTGGTGCTGCATGCACATTGAAATTATGACGGGAAAAAGAAAGTCATTTCCTCTCAATGTTTTTCAAAACAGTAACCTCGAAGTTTAAAAAAAAAAAAAGGAGCCAGTGAGAAACTTGGTGTTCCTCAGGCTACCTTGTGTAGTCTACTCAAACAACCAGCTAGTCATGGCTGCTAGTGATGGAGACTAATGCACACGGGGAAAGCACCTGTGGTTGAAGCCATATTTGAAACAGCTGTACCATATCTTGAAACAGTCAATAAAATTTAGTAAATAGCAAATAACTGAGTTCATTACTTCATATTCATGTAATAAATATACAAATGTCAATAATCTGCATGAGAAATAAATAAAAAGGTTATAATAATCATCTGCTTATTTGGCCCAGTTAGACGTGATCACTATAAGGTTTCCACTGTACTTACATTATGTTACTTATGGACAAAGTACGAGAAACACCTTTCAGTATAATGCAAAAAAAATATGTAACAACACCACTTATACAACAGCTCTGAGTCTTCAAGAACTTAATATGACAAAGAAATGGTTTGTTGCAAAGATATACAAGTGTACAGTATATATTAACTCCTAATGTTGTCCTTAATGCCATTGGGTCATTGTTGATTATTTCTAGACTGTAGTTTTAACAGTGTGTCTGGCACCATTGTCACTAGTGGGCCATTCTGCCTATTGAGTGCACGTTGAATTGGTGATGGATGTGAGAAAGAGCTGTTTGTTAAGACGTGAGATTCAGCAACTTTAATACAGATTTCGTTATTGTTTTGCCGCTCAGGGTTCTTTCTTCTTCCACAAGCAGTGCAAAGTAAAACTGCTTTGAGTGCTTTTGTGGTTTAACCGACCACGACAGACAAAGATGTCTTTTGTGCATTCCTGATGCTTAATTAATTATGCAGACCTCACTCCAGGGCATCTGAGAGGCACACTGGAGCCTGTTTGTATATCATCCTGCCATTCAAAGTGAATTACATTATACGTTAATGCTGCTGCCTGCTGTTCTGTCGCTCCCGGTAAATGAATGAGCAGCGACCTGCCAGACAAGAGACACCTAGTTAGCTTGTTTTGGAGAACTAATGTGGCTTAAAACACTTTTGTTAACATTGCTCTCTACATGCTGCCTGTTCTGACATTTATTCACCAGGTGGCTGGAAGAGCTCCAGCTAAAATGTCCGTGTATCAACATCACTGCCAGTAAATATCTCACAACACCTTATGTTAGAAAATTTGAACATAGTTTTTAGCCATGCTTGTGGCATGGCTCCAAGGATGGCAATGTCGGTCCACCACTTTGGTTCAGACTGAAATATGTCAACAACTACTTGGTTTGGATTGACATGGAATTTGGTACAGATAGATACAGAGGATGGCTTTGGTGATCCCCTGAGTTTTTGCTTAACACCACCTGACATTTGTAGTTTTAGGTCAACAACTATTGGATGGATAACCATCAAATGTGGTACACACATTAATGTCTCTCTAAGGATGAATTGTAATAACTTTGATGATTCATTTGGTGCCATCATCAAGTTCAAATTTCAATTTGTCCAATATTTTGGTTTATGACCAAATACCTGCAAAGCGAATGACAATCCGATCAACCTCAGTTGTAGCCTGATTTGTGTTTAGTGTTAATTTGCATGTGTAAGTTATAGATAGCGTGAGTGATTGTGGGTGAGGGGGCGAAGACAGTTATGTTTCCATCCAGTACACAACACACAGGGTGCAGCTATTGATGTTCCATATACTGTCGATGAATGTCCAATGAAATGTCAGTGCGGTTAGTCACCATAAGCCTCTTAATCCTATCATCCAATGACCACCAAAACGTTAATTATCAGTCTGTACTGTGTATTATTGATTGCGCTCATTGCCAACATTGACTTTATGCCTCTTTTTGCTGAGTGGGCAATTCAACCCGCTTACATCCACTCCCTGTTCTCCCTCTCCAGTGTACATCAGTGGGCACACATGCACACACACATGAACACATGTGCTAACATGCTCACACACTTACACACATTACAGCCTGGAAGATGTATTGGAAAAGTAACTGACGGAACAACCACACATTCACACATCACAAAACCCATGTCACCTTCAAGCCAGGGCAATTACAGTCTCACTCAGCAGTTTCCTCACAGCTTGTGTGAGACCCCTATCTGACAGTAATGCAATACATGTGTGTCACAGTAAATGTATTGTCCCATTTACAACTGAACGTTTGTTTCGGTGCAGAACCACCATGTGAACCATAGATTGTAAGAAGTGGACGTAGTCACTGTGATATCACCCATTGGTTTGTGGACTGCCGTTTTGAAGCCTTGAATTTGCTATTTTGGCTGTCGCCATCTTGTTTTTTGCAACCAGAAGTGACATGAGAGGGTGGAGCTAAGAACCAAACGCTGAATGAGGCATTTTAGGCAACCAAAATGTCCCAATTAACTTTCATGAACTGTAAACACACTGTGAAAGGGTTAAAGTTATAACACCCAGAACAGAAAACGCCGTGGTAGCGACCTGTCAATCACAAGGTAGCCACACCTTAAAGCATACTCTGCTTTATGGTCTATTTTACTCTAAATGAGACCATAATTTACTAAATGAATATCATGCTGTATTGAAGAAGACTTGAAACTAGCAGTTGAGACCCTAAACTCATGTTTACAATGTTTACTGAGGTAATAAATCAAGTGAGAAGTAGGCTCATTTTCTCATAGACTTCCATAAAATCAGACTTCTTGTTGCAACCAGAGGAGTCGCCCCCTGCTGGCTATGAGAAAGAATGCAGGTTTAAAGCACTTCAGCATTGGCTTCACTTTTCAGACCGAGAGTTGCCCACTGGAACCAAAATAGTATTTTTAGTCGAATACAGTCTGATTACATCCCACATCTTGGTGTGAACTTAAATTCAAAAGTGCAAGTTCCAGCCTAACAGCTTTGGCAACGTGTTGATTGTTGTCTGTTAGCTAAATGATGTTAGTCAGGTTGGCACCAGCCATGTGGCATCATCAATATGGACACACACATGAGAAGTGAGAGCTGAAGAATCCTCCCACTGACCTGGTCGGTGTCCAGTAGCCAAAACCAAGCTTCATTTGGCACAGCCCTCCAGTCAGTCAATAATTCCTTGGATAGTAAAATTATAATAATATTAAAATGTCTCAATATAGCACCTTTCAAACAAAGTTACATGGTCCTTTAGTACCAGAAACACCTTCCAACATCAACAAGAGGGGAAAAAAACACATAATAGTTTTTCACATTACCTGTCAAAATGAAGCGGCAGTGGAGAGTGGTTTGTCTGGCTTCAAGCTGTCTGAGGCCGCTTCAGACACAGTGTGGGACCTCATCATCACAGACCTACATGTGTGGCAAACATTTCATAAAAGGTCAGACTGAGCTGTGGATTTCAGAAGCAGTAAAGCAGAACAATATATTTGGAATTTAAGTATTATAGATAATCTTACCTCTAAAGCGCTCCACCTTTCTGTGTCTTCTGATGCTGAAATCATGAAAGTTCAATTGCTTAGTTAGCTTTCGCTTAAAGCAGCAGTGGGTAGAAATGGAGCAAATATGATTAAAAAAAGTGATTTTTATAAGACGGTCACTATATTGTGACAGCATGAGACAGGTAATCTGCAAAAAACATGTGCCCCTGTGTCCTTTGGTGCTCCTAACGGCATCTGCAAGATTTCACAGACCAGAGGAAAACAACCAATCAGAGCCAAGCTGGAGCCTTGCCGTCTCTGAGCAGCTGTCAATCACTCGCGAACTGCGACTAAACGGTCAAACTAGGCAACGCTTATCAAATATGAATCAATATTCTGTTACTTTAATGCCTATTTCTCATCTCGAATGTTTTCAGAAACATCCTGTAGTGTACTGTTCAGCTGTAAAATGAGAAAGTTTGTGACCCGGCAGCCATGTGGAGATCTGCTGAGGAATTACCAAGCACCGCCCACCAGCCCAGAGCACAGCCAATAGGAACGCTCTCTCTCTGAAGTGACCTGTGATTGGTCAAAGTCTACCATCATGAACTAGATTTTTTAAAGCCTGAAAACAGAGCCATGAGGATATGCAGAAGTCTAAGTTTTCTCTCAGAACACTTGAATTACAATATGCTGAAAGGTTGTTATGGAAATTTTGCCCAATTAAGCGAAAAACTTTTTGCCTACTGAAGCTTTAAATATGCATGGTCAATTTATCATATCACATCTCAGAATGGTTGCTGAAACAGATAGAGCAGGATTTCTATTTGGCCACAGCATTGTATATATGTTTTTTAAGAGACCAGATGGGTTTACCAAGCATGCATCTCTCTGCAGGGTACAGGCAGTGAGAAAGACCCACTGTGATGAATTTGCTAGACCACTAGATCATGCAGCCCGGGAGCTGAATATATAGTTTCTGAAAACATTTCATGCATACATAATGGGTTAAAATTTGAATTTATGTGGGAAGAATTGCTATGCTATTTGATGTTTTCAATTACATTCTATGAGCAATGACGGTAAAATGTGGCTAAAGCAGCAACCTCGATGCTATCAGTCAGTACATATTTTGTTCAAGTTAGTGTGATGAAATGGGGCCTTTCATGCTGTAGAATCTGTGCCCTCGGGCTACTGTAAGATATGTCTTTGTTTAAATCCAAATCTTTCACTCCAGAATCTCCAGAGCTCCATCGCCAATCGAGCGACACAGGGGTTCTGCTTTGGTCATCCCGGCTCCCCGGCTGTGCAGCAAGCCCCCCTGCAGATCCTCTCAGGGCGTTCGCTCAGCACTCCTCTGCAACAAACACTCAGCCTCTACAGCTGGGATTACACTAGTAACCAATGCATGCATTTCATAATATACTGTGACAACAGTGTGTCTTAGCCCCACAAAGCACACATTACAACACCGCTAGATCCCTGCTAGCACCCATCCTACCCTGTGTAGAAATATACTTAACATTGTTATTTCCTGTGAGTCAGAGTCTGAACTCTATTTTATCTTCTCTTTGAGGCTGTACAGTTCTGCTCTCCTCCATACTGACAGAGAAAAGAAAAACCTTCTGCTCGGAGGATCACAGGAGGTACCTGGAAGTAGTCGGACGGTTAGCTTTGCCTGATTAAGTTGACTTTATTGTGCCTCGATGGTGAGGAGTAAGTAGTCCGTTAAAATGCCCTGCATAAGTTTGCTTGGTAATGCTTTATATTAAGGCTCTGTAATAAGTGTTAATTAATAGGTAATAAGGCCCTTAAAAGTACTTATGACATGCTTATTAACATGAATGTGTCAATATCACTATATAAGTGTTATTAATAGCATATTTATTGTTAGATTATAATACATTTATAAGCACTTACTAAGAAACTTGTTAAGAGTTTATAGACTGCTTAAGAACATTAATAAATGCCTTATCAGTTAATTATAATTGTTCATACTAGCATTACAAACACATTTATTGAGTTTAACTAACCTATTATATTATTGTTAAACCTTTACTAACCTTTTTTGTTGCTTTATTAAGATTAATATACTCTTTGTTATGCATTTATTAGTAATTAGCTATGCAGGAATTAACCGTTAACTATGCTTTTTTGCAGGTACTGGATCTAAAAAGAGAACAATGCTTATTAAAGTTAATATATCCACTCATTAACAGTTTATTTTAAGACTATTTTTGGGCATTTTTCTGCTTTTATTAGATATAGCTAAAGACGACATGCAGTACCTCAATATAAAGCGTTACTTTTTGCTTTATAACTTTTGTGAAACACAGTAGCATGAGATTTTTGCTGGCACTAACTAAGGCACCGATGGTAACAACCATGTCTAATTTATTTAACACAACTGCTTCAGATATAGATAAATTAAACTGAATCCAAAATTACGTCGATGAACTCTTTAACCTCTAATTTTCCCCTTTTATTTCCCTTTAAGTAGTAACAGTTAATCATTTTATTTCACATTGCATGGCGGTATACAGTACATGCTGTATTGGCTTGCTCAAGTGCAATATTCAAACCCAAAAGTCAATGATTTAATATGGCTGTACCATTCCATCAAACGGAAATATTCAAGATGTCATGATGTGCATCATTTTATTCACATTTCCCCAAAATTCAGCCTGACATATTTGGTATCTTTGGTGTCTTTGGGATCTCTGCTAAAATGTGCAGAATTGCTCTGAGATTCAAGCAAAGTTTGGCCCCACAATATGAGTTTGTGGTGACTGGGTTTTAGAGGTTAATGACAAATCAACATAAAAAGTATAAAAAAAAGTTTAGTAAGTAGAAGAAAACAAAAGACAATTTTGTCATTTTAAATTATAGGCAGATGAGGCTTCGAGCTAACTGAATTCCCATCATTGTGCAATTGATTTAAACACAAAGGACGCCAGGCGGACAGCTCCTCTATTAGAATAAGCTTTATATATATATAAATATATATTTATAAATTTCACTGACAGAAACTTTCAGACAGCTTCAGGTTACCATCAGCAAAATAGTTTCAAACAACTCCTGAAACAAGACATTGTGCTGAAAGCCTCCTGTGTCTCAAGAGGAAGTGGCTGTTGACAGTATCCCGCTCAAAAAAACGTATCACTGACCTCAAGTCAGTTCCCATGGCAACCTATTGGACTTAGAGAAAGAGAGAGAAAGTCTTTCACATCCTCAGTGTCCGCTGGCTGCTAGATATATAACTGACTACATCTGTCTGTGGACATGGTGAGTTCAGCCCAGGGCTCGCTCACACACACACCGACCAGTCAGATATACATATACTCAACAAGCCTACCATATGATATGCTGATACAGTACATAGAAATCTCACAACTTCATTCAGTTACAGTAAGATGTTCAGACCTCTGAATAAAAAATGAATGAAGTGAAACAAAACGACAATTCAGTCTGCACATCGAGACACCTTGGTGCTTACTTCCTGTCAGCTACTGCATTTACAAACATTACAACAGGAAATACAAAGGGGCCCAGTTAGACTGTTTATGTTGTCAAGTTTGAAAGGTCTATACAGTGAACAGATTAGACTGATTTCTTGCAGTATGTTCTTTAAAGGAAAAGTTCAACATTTTGGGAAATATGCTTTTTTCAAGGAGGTTAACTCAGCTTAGCGCAAAGACTGGAAACAGCCTTGCTCTGCCCAACACATAACAAGAAATAGTTCGACACACAACCCAGTAACCGTAAAGAAATTGAGTTTTTGCACTTCGGTTTTGGTACAGGTTCTCTGAAGGAAGAAGGTAGGGTTATGCGTCATCAACGCGTCATCAGTTACACTGCGCATGTGTTATACCCAGATGTCTTAATGTTCTGGCTGATTGTAATGCTTAAAAGATTCCTGAATCCGGACCATGATCTGGATCGCCACCAAAATCTAATCGATTGTCCATTGTACCACACCCCACCCCTCCAAATCCATCACAGACTTTTGGAGTAATCCTCCTAACGGACAAACTTCGGCCTTGGCGGAGGTAATAACGTGTTAATCAGTGACCTTTAGAGGTGCTGGTAGAGGATTTTGTTACTGTTGGACAGAGCGAGGCTAGCTGTTTCCCCATTTCTACTGTAGCAACCCGATCTCACGGGTAGGCTTACATATGACACAATATTACACAGACATTAGACGCATTTTAGCTTTTTCGTGTGTCATTTGTACTGTAATGTCCACGGTTAAGTTCATGCAACAAAACCACTTAGTTAGATTAAGGAAAAAAACGGCATGGTTGGGCTTAAAATAAGTACGTAAACTAAGTAAAATACATATAGAAACAACGTAATATAAGTACGAAAACAAGAAATCACTCACGTAACTTACAAAACAAAACACCAGTCTCGAACACTGGTCTCCTAGTTGAAAGTCCTGTTTACTTCTATGTCACTAGCTCTGAGTGTGGCATATTCATGCGGATGCATTTACATTACAGTCAGACTACATGGTGTGCAAATGACATGCCAAATGCAAGAACAGCGTTCTTATTGCGCGTTTCTGCCACGCGTATTATCGTGTCATTCATGCGCCTTTTCGTGCAAACCGGGCTGACTGTAGTCTTTGTGCAAAGCTAAGCTAGCAGGCTGCTCATGGTAACTTCATATTTACCTTACAGACATGAAAGTGTTATCAATCCCAAAATGTTCCCACAATGTTGAACTATTCCTTTAAACAAATACTGAGGTCCCCTGGTAGCTGGGTTAGAGTCAGGGAGTGACCATTGTTACCACATGAAGTGTGGAGGCGACTCAAATTTTCTAACTCCAGCCGCCTGAATTTCAAATGTCTGCTCTGCTTTAGCTTACACTCAATTACTTTAGCAGTTTTCTCAACAGTTGAACTCCTGACAGTCTCATTTATTGAGACATAGAATTCATGAGAACATTAAAGGAGGGATTCAAAGAATCAGTAACTGAAAACAGAGTGACTGAAACAAAGACAGATGGCAAAGAGATGATATTAGGAGGCAAGCAAGTGAGCGTAAAGGGAAAAAGAGAGAGAACTGGGATGACTGACTATATCTGGTTGACTTTTGCGGTGACCATACAGGGTGCTAACAGTCAAACCATGACCCCAAAAAACACTTTTAAAGTCGTCACACCACACTGAGAGTCTGGGTGCTAGCTTGCGTAGCTCTACATGTACAGTGTTTCTCCTTTCCTCTGTCTACATGCTACCATCAAGACAATGATCACATAGGGTTGAGGTGCAGAACTACTCCAGTAAATTCATGTATGACAACAAAGAATAAGCCAAATGCATTATCATCTTTATGGATGAAGAGTTTCAGACAAGGCAGAGAGTCTATAGGTGTTCATTTCAACTGATCAATAGCTTCTGATTTCACAGAGGAGTTACTTATCTCTGATATAAGGCTTGTTAATTAATGAAATCCCCTGCTGTTACTCCATATGTCTGATGTTAACCATAAAATCCATCACACATGCACGTTTGCATGCATATACAAGTACATGTTCATAATCAGAAACTCTCCGGGTGCCAGTGTGAGATATTAATTCATCACCTGCGCAAACCAGTATGGCAATTAAATTCTCTCATTTATTCAACCAACACATTTGCATATGCTATTTGGCAGGGGATCCGGCTGGATTCACTCACTGTGTGCTTCTTAATCTGCCATTTAATCTCTAAAAGAACATTGCAAGTTGTAAAACAAGCGATGATATCTTGACTTGTGATACTCGTTTCATCCATAGGCCTATTTAGGAGATTTGGCTCAGGTGTAGGATAGTGGATAGATCATAGTTTAGGATTTGGGGATTTAAAGGATTACAAGAACTGCAAATATCCCCAAAACATGATAACATATCTGTGTTTAAACAGGGAAAGAACAAACACCTAAACTGTGTGTCTTTGAAGTACAACATTAACATTCATTCATTTCAATATGATAAATGAGAGGAAATGAAAATACTTAACACCTGCTAGGAGATTATGTTTATGCCAGGTCTATTCAATTACTCCTTTAGAAAGGCCAGATATGAAAAACAATGAAGTGCCCAGGGGCCGGATATTTACATTTCCTATCTGATCTACAAAGTTAGGAATTTAAATGTGAAACCAAAACACCTTTTTAACTTCAGTAGATTATTGTTTTAATAAACACAATGTTGCATTTAAGATCCTTTTTTATTCAGTTTGACTCTTCCCTCTGCTTAAACAGCTCGCATTTCAACAAAATAGGTATATCTGTGCTTAACAGGACACAACTAATGAACAGGCTGATTAGCTTACTAATAAAATGATGATGTTCTAATAATCAAATAATGTAAACACCCATAAACTTGGTGTTATGTAAGCAGGTTATTTAAATAAAAACTAGTGCTGTCAATCGATTAAAATATTTAATCGTGATTAATCACATGATCGTCCATAGTTAATAGATAATCCATAGTTGTCTGTTCAAAATGTACCTTAAATAGAGATTTGTCAAGTATTTAATACTCTTATCAACATGGGAGTGGGCAAATATGCTTTATAAAAATCTATGTATATATTTATTACTGGAAATCAATTAACAACATCAAACAATGACAAATATTGTCCAGAAACCCTCACAGGTACTGTATTTAGTATAAAAATATGCTCAAATCATAACATGGCAAACTGCAGCCCAACAGGCAACAACAGCTGTCAGTGTGTCAGTGTGCTGACTTGACTATGACTTGCCCCAAACTGCATGTGATTATCAGAAAGTAGGCATGTCTGTAAAGGGGAGACTCGTGGGTACCCAGAGAACCCATTTTCATTCACATACTTTGAGGTCAGAGGTCAAGGGACCCCTTTGAAAATAGCCATGACAGTTTTTACTCGCTAAAATGTAGCGTAAATTTGGAGTGTCTTTAGGTTTTCTAGTTTCATATGATACCAGTATCTTCACTCTAGCTTAGAGAGCTTCTCTGTAGCTCCCGCTACAACCTAAAAATTGCATGTAATGCGTTAAAGAAATTAGTAGTGTTACAATAAATTTGCGTGAACGCGTTATCGCATTAACTTTGACAGCCCTAATAAAAACACAATAAAATTGTTTTTACCAGTCCGTAAAAGCAGCAATAGTGTGAATGGC